>JAYESA010000004.1:359539880-359653808 GCA_036927795.1 Iris macrosiphon | reverse complement strand
GTGGAATGCACAGCTGTCGGGGAGGCCCTAGATGACTGCGTCTCAACCAGGGCGCCATAGGAGCCCGTACCATAGTACGTACCCCTCTGGAGACTACCAGCTGCGGTCACCCACAGGTCGTCCGCCGACGGAGATGGAGCGGGCTGCGACGAAGTACCAGCCTCTCCAGGTGTAGGTGCACTAGCAGTCGCCCGCTCACGCAGCCTAAGATACTCGGCCTAGAAAAGGTTTGGAAACTCGATAATTGCCTATGTTATATTAAAATTAACACAAAGTAAAGTAATACTTACATAGGTCTGTGAGGCCCTCTCATCAATGAGATTTCCGTCCTTGCGATGGGTGGCCAAGAAGACGGTCACCATGTTTGCATCCTCACCCCTCTGTACCTGTTAAAAATATATTATTTATTACTAAACTTAAATATTTTTTCCAAGTACCATTTTATGGTACTTATATTAAAATAATATATTTTAAAAGAAAAAACATACCAAACGACAGAAATATTCCGTCATCGGAATCGAGCCATTTTATGGTAATAACACGTAATGTGCCTAGCTCTGCTACGAGAGTCTACGGCCTCACAATAGTAGTAGATATATATAGAAAATAGCCTGTAGCCTATGTGTCTCTCCCCACCCAATGTAACCACGTATATCATGACCATAACGTCTCATGTCCATGCCAAGCGGGATCATAGCTAATGCAACAAGTCATAAGTATATATGAATATAGTATCTCTGTCAAGTCCTGTATCCTATACAGAATTACCACAAATATCTCGGGAATATCCTGTCTCATGAATGGTGTCAAGTGTCCTGGGTCATATGGTACTTGATAAGACAAGTACGAGAATATAAAGTGTCACGAATGTCCATCTCTAGCTGACAATACACAACACCGCGTACGGTGTTGGCACCCGACTAATAATCGGACGCTAAGTACGTCACACGGTCCTAGGTTAAACATGCACAGCAATATAATGAAGCAAGAAAAATATGTACAATACTACAGAGTTTGGCAAGGTACACTTGCCTGATGTTTGAATATCAACAGTCGTCCCGGTATCAGTGGATCCTGTGGGTACTCCTCCAAAAGCTGTGATAAACATCACCAACCATCTCAAAAGATGTAAAATAGCTAGAAACGTCTGTCCTTAAGTCCAATTTGAACACAGGGGCAAAAATTGATATTTTCGGGCCAAAGCGGGGTCCACATGTAGGCCACTTTGCACCGAAAAGTGTGTCAGGGTCAAAGGTCTTCAAATTTCTTAAACTCAGTGTTTGTAAGTCAGGAACGATGATACGAACCCAACGGAACTTCCAGAATTGGATTCCGATGAGCCGATCACAAAATCGCCCGTCAAGTGGAGCCTGTGGGGCCCACGATACGCAATTTTGTCAATGTTCTCAGAATCGAATCAAACTTGGGTCACAGGACCAGCATATTGCTATGAGTCCGATGGCGCAAGTTTTGTCTTGATCCGACGTGTGTACACCAAGTTACAGCGTGTTCCAGAAAGGACGGATACGGGGTATCGTCGGTGGATACGCGTTGATTCCGATGTGCACGCACATCCGAATCGACTTCTGCAAAATCCCACACGTTCGTATTAACGACGGGCACGTTTTGGTAAAGACCGCGTGCGACCAAGTCATCCTGTTTGGCGGGGCACACTCAGTTTCGGGGTAAAACAGGGCATTGTTTTTCCTATTTTTGGATCGCTGTGTACGATCATCACAGGACGCGATGCACCGAGCGGATTGCACGGACACCGAGAGGGTTATACAGTCTACGCGTAGCAACTGACGGAATCAAAAATAGGGTTACGAGGTGAGAGAAAACGGTACCTGAACACGGCTCCGTGAACGCTGAATTCCACGTGTCCGTGAGTCAACTTCGTGTCCTGGTCGAGAATTTCCGTGTCCGGGATGTTGCTGGGTCCACGTTTGCCGTGTCCGAGGTTAGGGCAGCGGCGGCGTTCAGGTGCTGCCGAGTAGTGGTGACGCTGAAGTCGGACGGGGAGGAGCGGGGAAGCCGGCCGGTCGGGGTGCGGGGTCGGCCTGGAGGAGAGTGCACAACCGAATGCACCGTGCGGGTTGCCGCACCGAGGGTCGGCTCTCGGCTGCACTGTCCGGTCGGGGCTCTAGGCTGCACTGCCCGGTCGGGCTCGCACTGGCCGGAGCAGGGCTCGGTCAGTCGACGGTCGAGGTTCGCAGCAGCCGGGGCGGGGAGAAACGCGGGACGGTCGGGGTCTGCGTTGCACAGCAGAACGGACGGGGGGGAAACGCTGGCAGGCTCCGGCGAGGGCTGACCCGGGGGTGGGTCGAGTATAGGGAAGGAGATGGCGGCTGCGGGATCTAGGGTTACGGCTTGGCACGCTCGCCGAGGCAGGGGGATTTATACTGCTACAGTAAAATCTGGTATCTAGGGTTTTCCAATGGGTTTCGGGTCGGGTTTGGCTCAGATCCGACCCGACCCGATTTGCTAGTTTTGGTTTAATAAGCCAATAGTTTTAAGGCTCTAAAACGCGCTTCCGGAGTCCAATAAATACACCGAAAAATACCCTATGTCCGGTTTCCCATTGTACATCATAAAATATTATTTCCATAATACTTTAACACCAATAAACTACATTAAAAAATCTTTAACTCACAATTACCCTGGTTCTACCTCCAGAAAGATACCAAAAATTCGAGAAAATTATATTAAAATTATTCTAAAAATTGGGGTGTTTACAGTCTACCTCGGGACCTGCCGAATCTTCCGCGTCGTCCTGTCATATCTGATAACAACATATGATGAATATAGAAAAACACAAATATATACTACATTCTACAATCGAAATATGATGCATATCTCAAAGCATTCTACAGTCAAAATATAATACCTATATTCGTTAATGGGTACATCTACTTCGTCAATTTTCCAACCTTGATCTATATTCTACAGTCAAAATATAGGTACATTCTACATGCAATATTTTTTATTTTCAATAATCTTCAAAAAATTCATCTTGTTCGCCTTCGTCGTCCTGCTCTTCCTCTTCCTTGTCTTCACTTTCATCTACTTCGTTGTCCTCTTCGAATAATTCTATATCTTCTACATTATTACTCATATAATGAGTAACTTTCGTTGAGTCCACATCTATAATATTTGTTACAAGAGGTAGATCGTCCTCCTGATAAGCTATTTCGTCAATATCAAAGGTATTTCTAGCTTTAGTCTTGCATACTGCCCACCAATCCGACCTCGCTGTCCCCCGTCTAGGATAAGTTATGAAGTACACGAGCTGAGCCTGACTTGATAGGACAAATGGTTCGTAGCCTTGATATCTACGCTTGTAGTTTATATCCACAAGGCCATGCTTGTCAATTTTCCAACCTTGATCTTAAATCGGATCGAACCATTCACACCTGAATAGCATGATATTAGCAGGTTCTGTGCCATAATTATATGTCAACTCCACAATCTCTCGTAAGATGCCAAAAAAATTATTGCCCGGATTGACGTCTTTGTAGTTTGAAGATTTGATACACAAACCACTATTTTTCGTGGAATCAAGATCCAGAAAGCTGTCTCTGATAGGAGCATTTGTTGACTTGAACCTGAACCCATTCACACAGAAACTTGGCCATATTTTTACGGCAGTAATTGGTCCTTTGGCTAGAGTTCTAATAGATTCAGTCTCGGGTGATATTAGACGATCGACCTAAATACCAAAGTAGCGATAGTAAGTTATTTGTTTTGCAAGTGCAGAAATAAAAAGTAATTACCAAGCATCTTACATATGCGCTCAACCAAGAAGAAAAATGGCATCTCATATCTTATTCTACTTCTTCGTCTGTTATGTAGGGTCTAACCGACCTCAACTCATCATTATATGTGCTGAAAAACAATGAAGCAACTGCTGATTAGTAGCATAATAGTATCTTATACTATTACATTGAGATAATGTAAACGTGGACTTATTAATTACTTACCCCTCTAGCTTCTCCACTTCATCCTCGTCGTAATTGAGTAATATATACAATTGAGCAGCCCTTAGCTCATCGTCATTCAAATATCTCTTCTTTATTTTTTTCGAAGGTTTTCCGGACGCATTGAATACTTTGAGTATTGCATCATTAGATTCCTGATATGCGTCATCGTTTCTGGGAGCTTTCGTCCTATTAGTAGCAACATGCGGTTTGAAATACGTCGAGCAAAAGTTTGTAATCTCCTCGAGAACATAAGCTTCACAAATAGAGCCTTCAACCCGTGCCTTATTTTTCACCTTTCTTTTTAGGTGATTCAGATGCCGCTCGAAGGGGTACATCCACCGATAACCGACAGGACCACCAACACGTGCCTCATAGAAAAGATGAATTGGCAAATGCTCCATAGAGTCGAAGAATCCAGGAGGAAACACCTTTTCGAGCTTACACAGTGTTACCGCAATGTCCCTCTCTTGCTTTTCTAGACGATCGACGAGCAACTTAGTACAACAAAGATCTCTGAAGAATATGCTCAGCTCTGTCAATGGGTCACAAACGACCTGCGGTAAGAATTCCTGAAATGCAATCGAAATTAACCTCTCCATGAATACGTGACAATCGTGGCTCTTTGTAAACTCCCTTGACCAGATTTTAGTATTTTAAAATTATTTTTATGCTAATTAGAATTATTTCAACTTTTTAATTTATTGATTGTACACCTGTCAATCACACAATTAATTTAGAGCATTACACTAGCTGTTAATCTCCAAACAAGTTCACATACCTACCCTAGACATGTTAGACTATTTTTATGAATTTTGTGCAACTCCCAGATACTTCGTTTTGTGCTTCGTTTTAGTCGCACAAATATCGTTACAAACGTACGTATTTATTTCCTATTTAATTTTCTGCTCTTTACCCATCTCTGTACCCCTAGAGATTTGAGGCCCAACCTGCACCAGTTTTGCCTAAACAAAAGTACGATAATATTCTACACTAAATATACTACAATTAGTATATTGACACCGTAGAAAAATTATGATCCTACCTGCCCCTAAATAATTAGTGAATACTGTGCGCAGTATTTATTAAATAATAAATACGGTGACCCGTATCACCTAGAAACCAGGCCCTGCCCCTGCCCAGGCTCACCCCCATCCCTGCCTAGGCACTCCCCCAGCTTTCCCCCTTATTTATGTATAATTTGGTATTTTTAGGAATCAGTATTTTTAATCAAAAATTGCGTAATTACGCAAAATCCCAATTTTAGGACCTGTTCGCAATTTATGAAATTGTAGGGGTTTTTATGCAAATTTCCAAGCGAGGTGGCACTTCCCTATTGGCTGGTGGACCTACACCTGACATGTGTCAAGTGGGACCCACCCTAAAAAATCCTAAAATATCCCAAAATAGCAGAATAAATATCAAAAGATATTTATTTTATTAAATTACTTTAATACCCTTAACTAATTAACTATTTACTAAAATACCTAAACCTTAACCCTATTTAAACCCCCACCCGAGCTCCTCTCACTCCCCACACCCAACTCCGGCCACCGCCCTCCGCCGGACCTCCGCCGTAGCTTCGCCACCTCTCCGGCCTCCCCTCCGACCACTGCCCCCCCCCCCCCGCCCTAGCCTCCGCCCACTGCCCCCCCCCCGCCCTAGCCTCCGCCACCCACTGCCAGCCTCGGCTACACCACCATCACCAACAACAGCAGCATCACCACCCCCTCTACCCGACGCCCTCAACCACCACTACCCGCCGCCGTAGTCCACCGTCACCACCCCCATCTGCTTCGCCACCCTCCCCTCTACCAAACCACCACCGCCACACCCCTCCACGGCCACCTCCCCGGCCGGCAGCTCCCCCGCAGCACCCGCCGACCCTCGCTGCCCACAACCCCCGAGCCACCCCGACCTCCTCAAACGGCCGCCACCACCGCCACTGACCACCGCCACCCACGTCAACCTCTTCGCCGCCCTCTCCTCCGCCGCCCTGCCACCCTGAGCCGCCTCCACCACCACCGCAACCGCCGCTATAGCCACCGCAGCTGCCACTGCTGCTGCTGCTGACTGCTACAGCTGCTGCTGCTACTGCAACCGCCGCCGGAGCTCCGCCGGACCTCCACCGGCGACGACGCGCCCCCCCCCTGACACGTCAGGTATACCCCCTTATACGTACGTATATACGTATGTATATATATGTGTATGTATATACCTATATATATATATTTATATGTATATATATTGTATATATAATTTATATTATATGTATATATATACAGTATATATAATATAAATACAGTATATTATATATTATTGTATTAATATATGTATATTTCTATTTTCTATTTTTTTATATTTATATATATATATATATATATATATATATATATATATATATATATATATATATATATATATATATATATAGAAATATAAAGTATATTTCTATATATGTTTATATATAGTATAATATAATTATATATTATATAATTATTTATTATATCAGTATATATATATTATATATATATGATCTCATTATATGTACATATAATATCTATAAATATGTATATATATATATTTTCTTGCTTTCTTATATAAATATATATATATATATATATATATATATATATATATATATATATATATATATATATATATATATATATATATATATATATATATATATATATATATATATTTATATATTATACATATATAATTATATACATCATATAATTATATTGTAATATATATATATATATATATATATATATATATATATATATATATATATATATATATATATATATATATATACTAACTATTATATGTCATTATATATATACATTTTCTTTTATAAATATATACATATATGAATATATATGTATATATTCCTTATGCATTTTTCTTTTCTTATTATTATTATACATATATATATATATATATATATATATATATATATATATATATATATATATATATATATATATATATATATATATATATATATATATATGTATGTATATACGTATTATCTATATATATGTATATATATATATTATATATCTAATATAATACTGGATATACAGTATTTATATACGTATTTATATTTTCTGCACTGTCTTTCCATTTAATTATATATATGTATATATATATATATATATATATATATATCTATGTATATATATTATCTATATATTATATACTATAATACTGGATAATACAGTATTTCAATACGTACTTACATTTCCTGCACTGTCTTTCCACTCAAATATATATATATATATATATATATATATATATATATATATATATATATATATATATATATATATATATATATATATATATATATATATATGTACTTACATTCTGCATTTTTCTTTTCTTTATTATATGTATATATATATATATCTATGTATATATATATATATGTATTATCTATATATAATATATTATATATATATATATTATATGATATAATACTGGATATAAAGTATCTATATATATGTATTTCAATTCCTGCATTTTACTTTCTTTTATATATATATGTATATATAAATATATATATATATGTATTTATATATAATATACCTATTATATATATATATGCTATATAACTATATACATACTAATATATATATATACTATATCTATATGTATATATATAGTCCATGTATATATATGAGTACCTATATTATATATACATATTGTCTTATATGTATATATTTACATAAGTATATATATATATACTTTTATACCCATTATATTCACGAGCCCTGTAATATCTTAAACAGAAAATATCTCCAGCACAGCCAATGAACCCCTGTCACAAGCACCCTCAAACTTGACTGTGAGATCAAGTTTTCAACACTATCAGGGAGTAGGCAAGTATACCTTGCCAAGTTTTTACTGTTTAAATTATTAACTGTTGAATGTTCTTTTTAGTAAATTTACATATAAACAGTATGTATCTGAGACTGCCTCGGGTACCGTCAACAAGTACGTTGACACGTAGTGTAATTAACTTTGTCTATACAGACTTACCATCAACTGTGAGGGTACCCTAATATCCTCTTAGACCCTATCACGGGTACACGTAACAAGATTGCACTTTATTTTGTGATGCAAGTTTACGTAGTTGATTAGCTACCAGTACGTACGACGTGCATCACGACTTAGAATGAAATCAGGAAAGTTACGACTTAGCATTAGTTACATTGGGCGGGGAGAACGACTAAAAGACGTATGGGACACCCACCTCTTTATCCCGATGCCGTACTCGACGGAGTGATACGGTTGTTATATATATATTCCTGTGACCATACTCATTGTAGATGGAAAATTGTATATTGCCCTTGAACAGGGGCATATGTGGCATATACTAGCCAGTCACTACGGATTGGTGAATTACGTCAGCATATGTCTAGCCACACTTTCCCATACGTACTAGGTTGTCTCAAATTGCATTCACTTAGATGGTTAGCACCCTGTATTTATTTATTCAGTATTTACATACATGGCATATTATTTTTATGTATCTTATTACGTCCCACTGAGGACCTGGTTCCCTGCCAGGTTTAGATGAGTCACTCTACCCCACAGTACTTGGACCTGGACAGGAGACTGGATATGCCCTGAGAAGGAGTTAGAGGAGATGCCATCAGAGTCTACCTAAGTACCCTGGAGTTGGAGCTATACTTATTTCGAGGACGATGCATTAGTTTATCTTACTTCACTTTTGCTTACTTCTTGTAGTGGGTATGTTCCCACCTGACTTTATCTGATATGTATATGATATTTCAGACTCAACATCTATATATTCAGCACTTATTTCCTGATATTTCTGTGGATGAGATTAAATCTACCTATATTAGACTTGTAGTATTTTAGGACAACGTAGCACGTTACTTGGGGTCCATTAAATTGGGTAAACCCTTAGTGACGTATCAGCTGACCAATGCCACGTGGCCTAGTTCCGTATATTTTTGGGACTGGGGCGTGACACGATTTTAGTGGTGGCCCATGCAGGTCTAGTTAAACTGCTAGTAGCATGATGTCATGCTCAGCAAACCTGCTATAGGATAGGAATACTATGTCTCATCCACATTGACTATATCCTTAAAATTTTGCATCTTGCTTGATTATCATTTATTATTTCTTACTTTTCTAAATTATTCTATCTTCTTCAGAAATATGGACATACCCAGCGGACACGCTAATAATGGGGCTGACCAAGCAACAGACCCCTCGCCAGATGTCCAAAGGACACCAACCCCCCCGAGAGACCAATCTCCGAGAAGGATGCTAGTCTATCCGACAACCCCGCACCTTCACCAGGATCCTACCCAGGAGACCACACCAGCTCAGCAAGAAGGGCAAACTTCCCAGGCACCAACACCGCAGGCGGAGACACCTTTGCCTCCACCTCTAGCCCTCTCAGCCCTGATGCCACAATTTGAGGGACAGCCTCAAATGTTTCAGTTCCTCCAAGCCATATTACAATAAACAGAAGCTCTGAGACAGGCTCAGTGGCAACAAACAGAAGCCCTGAGACAAAGCTTGATGACAGCTCTGGAGAGGACAGCTGCCCCAGCACCAGCACCTGTCCAACCAGCTGGCACTGTCCAAGGCTTTCGCCGAATGAGCCCGAGAACCTTTTCTGGCAGCGAAACTCCGGAAGAGATCTCAGACTGGATCTCCAACACGGAAATACTACTAGAAGGTTCATAGCTTCACCCCGATCTATAGATGACCGCAGTAAGAGCCCAAATAAAAGGCAACGCCCATCATTGGTGGGACTCCATCGAGCGCAGCATCGGCAAGAACCATACTTGGGAGCAATTTCTGGAATACTTCAATGCAAAATACTTTCCAGCCACAGTCAGAGATGATATGTACTCCCAGTTCCTGCATTTGGAACAAGGAAATATAACCGTCGACGCTTACGACGCAGAGTTCAGTCGACTAAGTCAATTCGGTGCCATCCTAATACCTAACGATCTGGAGAAGGCCCTATAATTTCATCACGGCCTTACCCTCGAGCTCCAAGGGCATACTACGGCACAGTCGAGGATTTTCTACGAGGAAGTTCTTTCAGAGGCAAGGATACAAGAAGCCATTGGCTGAGAAGCACGATGCTCAAATCCAACCATATCAGCCAGAGACCAGACCAGGGCAGGAAGACCAATCTGTCACCCGGAAAATCAGGCACAACACAAGACAGGGCCATATCAATACAAGAAACTTCCGACTTGTCACTATTGTGGCAGGAAAGGACATTATACCAAAAACTGCCGAAGAAAGTATAGACTATGCCTGATATGTGGAGACAATCAACATAGGGCCAGAGACTGCCCACAACACAGAGAAGCAGCACTCCAGAACAGGCAAGGACCAGCAGCACCAGCCCAGAGGATGCAACCCCCTACTAGAGGTCAGCATTCTCCAGTATCTGGAAGATTTCAGAGGGGACCACCCTTGGCCACTCAGGAATCGCAGTACTACCTAGCCAGACAACAAACCGAAAGACAAAGACCCGAGCAGGCCTTTGCACTAGCTGCAGTTGTAGAAGAACCGGAAGGTGAAACCATTTCAGGTACCATTATAGTTACATTATTACCTGCAAACCGTATTATTTGATTCTAGAGCTACACTTGTAACACCCCGTTCCGCTCAAGCGGACTGCCGTTTCAAACGGCAATAGTGCAGCTGTCCCGATCCGCTTTGCCTCGATCAAGAAGCAAAGGATATCCAGACTTGTCCCTACAGGAATCTGGCTTAGGCTTTCAGAAGCTCGCTCAGACGTATCGCTCTACCGAGGCGAATCATCGCTAAGGTGGGTGGCTACGGTGAACTTGTCTTTGCTTAGCCAGTACACATAAAATCTGGAATATTTATGCTAGTCGCTAGGTGATTCACCCCCTGCATGCTAATAAATCCAACGCACCTAGCTAAGGGAATAATCCCAACTTGTATTGCTTGCTAGAACATGGAAATGAAATACTGCTTATATTCAGACCCTCGCATGCTAAGTCCCTTAACAATTTTATCTCTCGGCTTACCTTCGGGTCCGAGCAACGTGCCTGCTTATGTTCCTTAGAAATGCATGCTTGTCTGCTTGAATGTTATCGTGTTTTCATCCAAACCCCGGAAGACTACTACGTAGTCGTTCCGTGCCTGAATGTTCCTACAAGTATTCGGGACCGTTAGGTCACCAGGTAGCCCCGAACCAGGGGAATGCATCAAGACAAGTTAATCACTGTACAGAATCATGATTCAAGCACCTCCTGTAATTGTGCACTACTGTACTACTGTTATACTGTTCTACTGTACCACTGTACTCCTGTTCTACAGTACTCGAGTATCTAGTGAAGGGGAAACTGACCCTGACCCTGACCTGCATGTCGCGGACAACTCAGAAACGAGGCATAGTTCCACGGACAGTCTCCGGGGCACTAGGGCCGCTCCGATCCGGATGGAACTCCACTGTTTCAGCCAACTGTACTGGACGAGATAGTGTGCAGCACCTACCGTTCTTTCGCTGCATACCATCCGCTCCATGGCTGAACTTACTGTATAGTCTACTGTACTAAATGAGATGGCTTGTAGCACCCACTGTACTTTTATTGCAAACTACTCTCGTTTAAGACTAGTGTCCATAATGGCTTTGCCAGCGACCGTGTTCATATAGATAAGTCATCCTCGCTTAGCGGCTATCCGCGTGCGAGTCACTGCATCGCAACAACTGAACACCTGAACGATCATATTTAAACGACCCTCGTGTTTGCATATGCTTGCCTCCTAAATGTTTATACATGCCTCTGCTTAAATTAATACTATTTGCCTCAATGTTTGCCTTGGACAGGGAAGGAGATGGTAAGTTGGTAAGTCTCGTCGTGTTTTCTCAAACATCGCACGGCGCACTGCCCGACATGTTAGGCTATTCAATGCTTGCATAAAACTGATCCTAAGGCAACTAGAAAGACAACTTAATAGTTGTGCACGGAACCTGTATTACGTGTTTGGATTTATCGAGCGGGCGAGTAGCTTCCCCACCAGTGCATTCAATGTACTGATAATCCACCAGTTTGTATGTAGGGTGCGGGAGATTCTCGTTCGGTGCGGATGCCTCCAACGTGCGTGCTAAGGCCAGGAGTTCCCTCTGAAGCCTTACAACGGTACGTCCGAGACTGAAGCACATATACAAGACATAATGTTGGAGCGTCGCCTGACCATCGCCTGTATATTCATTCCACAGTGGTAGCCACTTGGCACGCTTTTACTGTTTCAGAGAGAGAGGCTTGAGCGACTTGTAATCTCGGCTATACGCCGCCTGTAACATAAGTTTATATCAATAAAAGAGCTTGCTTTACTTCAACTTGTGTTTTTATGCTTCCGCTATATTTGCCGACTCAGTGAACCTGTTACCGATTGCCTATGCGTTCATGACTCCGCTGCACTCGGACAATCTGTGCGACTCTGTGGCTTAGAACTCTTGCTGCCAGCCAATGAACCATGGCCTTGTACGGGCGTGGCTCACGCTCGTGCGGCATCACGCCCGGATGGGTTAAGCAATCGTTCCGCGGGAGCGCTGGCGAGGGTGATTCCCGCCTAGCGGGAACGGCCAATTGCCTGCGGGAGATCGGGGCATGACAGAATGGTATCAGAGCCTGGCTTCTACGCCTTTGGACTTCGATTCGATATCTCTGTTTCGAAAGCTCGTTCGTGGGTTATGTGCACGCTCTCTCTCAATGCCTCGATGGGATGTTCCAACAATAAGTCTAAATATTTTCAAAATGCGTTTTGAATGTTATGCTTGCTTGTCTGGTTGTATGCTGCGAGTGGCCTTTGTGCCAACCTGTACGAACCCTTGAGAGTATCGCTAGTAGCTTGTCCGATTTTCACTAACCCTAAGTTTGGTTGAATGCATCTATTCGAGGGACGCCTTGAACTAGTGCACCATCCAAGACTTAAGAAAAGGTGAAACTCGAGTGCTGAGACTTCGCTATCACTAAGCTGGTTGACGTGCTCACACTAGAAATGCATGTCGAAGGTGCGCACGATCCAGTCTAAGCGATATGCTGATTTTGACGCTTGTGCAAGTGAATATCCAAATGAACAAGTATAATGACTTGTCTAGGATTGCCTCAACCCTAGATTACTGCTTGTCCTTAGTAAGTCTCGAGGATGAGATTTTTTCTAAGTTGGGTAGGATGTAACACCCCATTCCGCTCAAGCGGACCACCGTTTCAAACGGCAATAGTGCAGCTGTCACGATCCGCTTTGCCTCGATCAAGAAGCAAATGATATCCAGACTTGTCCCTACAGGAATCTGGCTTAGGCTTTCAGAAGCTCGCTCAGACGTATCGCTCTACCGAGGTGAATCATCGCTAAGGTGGGTGGCTACGGTGAACTTGTCTTTGCTTAGCCAGCACACATAAAATCTAGAATATTTATGCTAGTCGCTAGGTGATTCACCCCCTGCATGCTAATAAATCCAACGCACCTAGCTAAGGGAATAATCCCAACTTGTATTGCTTGCTAGAACATGGAAATGAAATACTGCTTATATTTAGACCCTCGCATACTAAGTCCCTTAACGATTTCATCTCTCGGCTTACCTTCGGGTCCGAGCAACGTGCCTGCTTATGTTCCTTAGAAACGCATGCTTGTCTGCTTGAATGTTACCGTGTTTTTATCCAAATCCCGGAAGACTACTACGTAGTCGTTCCGTGCCTGAATGTTCCTACAAGTATCCGGGACCGTTAGGTCACCAGGCAGCCCCCGAACCAGGGGAATGCTTCAAGACAAGTTAATCACTGTACAGAATCATGATTCAAGTACCTCCTGTACTCGTGCACTACTGTACTACTGTTATACTGTTCTACTGTACCACTGTACCACTGTACTCCTGTTCTACAGTACTCGAGTATCTAGTGAAGGGGAAACTGACCCTGACCCTGACCTGCATGTCGCGGACAACTCGAAAACGAGGCATAGTTCCACGGACGGTCTCCGGGGCACTGGGGCCGCTCCGATCCGGATGGAACTCCACTATTTCAGCCAACTGTACTGGACGAGATAGTGTGCAGCACCTACCGTTCTTTCGCTGCATACCATCCGCTCCATGGCTGAACTTACTGTATAGTCTACTGTACTAAACGAGATGGCTTGTAGCACCCACTGTACTTTCGTTGCAAACTACTCTCGTTTAAGACTAGTGTCCATAATGGCTTTGCCAGCGACCGTGTTCATATAGATAAGTCATCCTCGCTTAGCGGCTATCCGCGTGCGAGTCACTACATCGCAATAACTGAATACCTGAACGATCATGTTTAAACGACCCTCATGTTTGCATATGCTTGCCTCCTGAATGTTTATACATGCCTCTGCTTAAATTAACACTGTTTGCCTCAATGTTTGCCTTGAACAGGGAAGGAGATGGTAAGTTGGTAAGTCTCGCCGTGTTTCCTCAAACATCGCATGGCGCACTGCCCGACACGTTAGGCTATTCAATGCTTGCATGAAACTGATCCTAAGGCAACTAGAAAGGCAACTTAATAGTTGTGCACGGAACCTGTATTACATGTTTGGATTTGTCGAGCGGGCGAGTAGCTTCCCCACCAGTGCATTCAATGTACTGATAATCCACCAGTTTGTATGCAGGGTGCGGGAGATCCTCGTTCGGTGCGGATGCCTCCAACGTGCGTGCTAAGGCCAGGAGTTCCCTCTGAAGCCTTGCAACGGTGCGTCCGGGACTGAAGCACATATACAAGATATAATGTTGGAGCGTCGCCTGACCATCGCCTGTATATTCATTCCACAGTGGTAGCCACTTAGCACGCTTTTACTGTTTCAGAGAGAGAGGCTTGAGCGACTTGTAATCTCGGCTATACGCCGCCTGTAACACAAGTTTATATCAATAAAAGAGCTTGCTTTACTTCAACTTGTGTTTCTATGCTTCAGCTATATTTGTCGACTCAGTGAACCTGTTACCGATCACCTATGCGTTCATGACTCCGCTGCACTCGGACAATCTGTGCGACTCTGTGGCTTAGAAATCTTGCCGCCAGCCACTAAACCATAGCCTTGCACGGGCGTGGCTCACGCTCGTGCGGCATCATGTCCGGATGGGTTAAGCGATCGTTCCGCGGGAGCGCTGGCGAGGGTGATTTTCGCCTAGCGGGAACGGCCGATTGCCTGCGGGAGATCGGGGCGTGACAACACTGTCATCATATCTAATAGTTTCGTAGCCATGCAAATAGCCACTTTTACCGGAGGAGGCATTGTTCCAGTTACCAACATTACTAAAGCATGCTAGTAGTCATGTATAGTAGAGTAATGAGGACGCGATTCTTGGTACTTCCAATACCAAACTCCAACGTTGTCTTAGGCATGGACTGATTAAGCCAGTACAAATGCTATACTAGACTACGGGAAGAGAAGCGTCATCTTTAGACCACCAGGTTACCCATACAGATATAGATAGTACCTATGATAGCAAATTATAGCAGTTAACCCCTAATCACCTGATGACTTACAGTATCCGGCCTAAATTATTATTTTTCCATCCTCTAGATAATGACCAGGAATAAGCTAAAACAGATAGGTAGATTGCTAGACATTGATTACTAGGCTCAATCATATGAAGTGATAGCTGAGTACTATAGATAATTTTGGGAATAGAGCAATTAAGATTGAAGGAGAGAGGATAGACAGATGTTAGCCTTGAGAAAAACATCATGAACTACCAATAATATACGACCTGTTGTAAACCTGGTGATACCCATAAAATTTGGATAAAGGATACACCTAGGGTAGAATAGGAGGACATGTGTTCTCACCTACCCGAGGAACTATCAGACTTGGAAGAAAAGGAAAACTAAGCTCGAGGTACGTCGGACGCTTCGATGTGTTGGAACGCATCAGAGAAGTTGCTTACAAGTTAGCATTACCACGGACATTGGAAGGAGTACATGACGTCTTCCACATATCCCAATTAAGGAGATACTCTCTGAATATAAGTCATGTACTGGACCATTAAGATCATTGTCGGAGCCATCCTAGAACGAAACGAGAAGATGTTGCAAGGCCAGACTATCCCTCTAGTTCGTATTGCGTGAAAATATCATGCACCAGGCAAAGTAACCTGGGAACGAGAAGAGGATATTCGACAATGTTTCCCCCATCTATTTCCAGACCAGGGTATGTCCAAATATTTCAAATCAATTCTCAGCTATGTCTATGTTTTAATATTTCAAATCAATCAATCTTTCTTTTCTCATTATATGTCTGTTTTTTTTTATTTCGAGGACAAAATATTCTAAGGAGGGTAGATTGTAAACTCCCTTGACCCGATTTTAGTATTTTAAAATTATTTTTATGCTAATTAGAATTATTTCAACTTTTTAATTTATTGATTGTACACCTGTCAATCACACAATTAATTTAGAGTATTACACTAGCTGTTAATCCCCAAACAAGTTCACATACCTGTCCTAGACATGTTAGACTATTTTTATGAATTTTGTGCAACTCCCAGATACTTTGTTTTGTGCTTCGTTTTAGTCGCACAAATATCGTTACAAACGTACGTATTTATTTCCTATTTAATTTTCTGCTCTTTACCCATCTCTGTACCCCTAGAGATTTGAGGCCCAACCTGCACCAGTTTTGCCCAAACAAAAGTACGATAATATTCTACACTAAATATACTACAATTAGTATATTGACACCGTAGAAAAATTATGATCCTACCTGCCCCTAAATAATTAGTGAACACTGTGCGCAGTATTTATTAAATAATAAATACGGTGACCCGTATCACCTAGAAACCAGGCCCTGCCCCTGCCCAGGCTAACCCCCATCCCTGCCTAGGCACTCCCCCAGCTTTCCCCCTCATTTCTGTGCAATTTGGTATTTTTAGAAATCAGTATTTTTAATCAGAAATTGCGTAATTACGCAAAATCCCAATTTTAGGACCTGTTCGCAATTTATGAAATTATAGGGGTTTTTATGCAAATTTTCAAGCGAGGTGGTACTTCCCTATTGGCTGGTGGACCTACACCTGACATGTGTCAAGTGGGACCCACCCTAAAAAATCCTAAAATATCCCAAAATAGCAGAATAAATATCAAAAGATATTTATTTTATTAAATTACTTTAATACCCTTAACTAATTAACTATTTACTAAAATACCTAAACCTTAACCCTATTTAAACCCCCACCCGAGCTCCTCTCACTCCCCACACCCAACTCCGGCCACCGCCCTCCGCCGGACCTCCGCCGTAGCTTCGCCACCTCTCCGGCCTCCCCTCCGACCACTGCCCCCCCCCCCCCCGCCCTAGCCTCCGCCACCCGCCGCCAGCCTCGGCTACACCACCATCACCAACAACAACAGCATCACCACCCCCACCACCCGATGCCCTCAACCACCACCACCCGCCGCCGTAGTCCACCGTCACCACCCCCATCTGCTTCGCCACCCTCCCCTCTACCAAACCACCACCGCCACACCCCTCCACGGCCACCGCCCCGGCCGACAGCTCCCCCGCAGCACCCGCCGACCCTCGCTGCCCACAACCCCCGAGCCACCCCGACCTCCTCAAACGGCCGCCACCACCGCCACTGACCACCGCCACCCACTTCAACCTCTTCGCCACCCTCTCCTCCGCCGCCCTGCCACCCTGAGCCGCCTCCACCACCACCGCAACCGTCGCCATAGCCACCGCAGCTGCCACTGCTGCTGTTGCTGCTGACTACTACAGCTGCTGCTGCTGCAACCGCCGTCGTAGCTTCGCCGGAGCTCCGCCGGACCTCCACCGGCGACGACGCGGGCCCCCCCTGACACGTCAGGTATACCCCCTTATACGTACGTATATACGTATGTATATATATGTGTATGTATATACCTATATATATATATATATTTATATGTATATATATTGTATATATAATTTATATTATATGTATATATATACAGTATATATAATATAAATACAGTATATTATATATTATTGTATTAATATATGTATATTTCTATTTTCTGTTTTTTTTATATTTATATATATATATATATATATATATATATATATATATATAGAAATATAAAGTATATTTCTATATATGTTTATATATAGTATAATATAATTATATATTATATAATTATTTATTATATCAGTATATATATATTATATATATATGATCTCATATATGTACATATAATATCTATAAATATGTATATATATATTTTCTTGCTTTCTTATATAAATATATATATATATATATATCTATATATATCTATATATATATTTATATATTATACATATATAATTATATACATCATATAATTATAATGTAATATAAATATATATATATATATATATATATATATATATATATATATATATATATATATATATATATATATATATATAAAAAGTCATTATATATATACATTTTCTTTTATAAATATATACATATATGAATATATATGTATATATTCCTTATGCATTTTTCTTTTCTTATTATTATTATACATATATATATATGTATATATGTATTATATATATATATATGTATATATATAATATATATCTAATATAATACTGGATATACATTATTTATATACGTATTTATATTTTTTGCACTGTCTTTCCATTTAATTATATATATGTATATATATATATATATATATATATATATATATATATATATATATATATATATATATATATATATATATATATATATATATTATCTATATATTATATACTATAATACTGGATGATACAGTATTTCAATACGTACTTACATTCCCTGCACTGTCTTTCCATTCAAATATATATATATATATATATATATTATCTATATATAATACATATATATCTATGTATATATATTATCTATATATATATTATATATATACATATAATTACATTATATCTAATATACAGGATATATATATATATATGTACTTACATTCTGCATTTTTCTTTTCTTTATTATATGTATATATATATATATATATATATATATATATATATATATATATATATATATATATATATATATATATATATATATATATATATATATATATATATATATCTATGTATATATATATATGTATTATCTATATATAATATATTATATATATATATATTATATGATATAATACTGGATATACAGTATCTATATATATGTATTTCAATTCCTGCATTTTACTTTCTTTTATATATATATATATATATATATATATATATATATATATATATATATATATATATATATATATATATATGTGTGTGTGTATTTATATATAATATACCTATTATATATATATATATATGCTATATAACTATATACATACTAATATATATATACTATATCTATATGTATATATATAGTCCATATATATATATGAGTACCTATATTATATATACATATTGTCTTATATGTATATATTTACATAAGTATATATATATATACTTTTATACCCATGATATTCACGAGCCCTGTAATGTCTTAAACAGAAAATATCTCCAGCACAGCCAATGACCCCCTGTCACAAGCACCCTCAAACTTGACTGTGAGATCAAGTTTTCAACACTATCAGGGAGTAGGCAAGTATACCTTGCCAAGTTTTTACTGTTTAAATTATTAACTGTTGAATGTTCTTTTTAGTAAATTTACATATAAACAGTATGTATCTGAGACTGCCTCGGGTACCGTCAACAAGTACGTTGACACGTAGTGTAATTAACTTTGTCTATACAGACTTACCATCAACTGTGAGGGTACCCTAATATCCTCTTAGACCCTATCACGGGTACACGCAACAAGGTTGCACTTCATTTTGGGATGCAAGTTTACGTAGTTGATTAGCTACCAGTACGTACGACGTGCATCATGACTTAGAACGAAATCAGGAAAGTTACGACTTAGCATTGGTTACATTGGGCGGGGAGAACGACTAAAAGACGTATGGGACACCCACCTCTTTATCCCGATGCCGCACTCGACGGAGTGATACGGTTGTTATATATATATTCCTGTGACCATACTCATCGTAGATGGAAAATTGTATAGTGCCCTTAAACGGGGGCATATGTGGCATATACTAGCCAGTCACTACGGATTGGTGAATTACGTCAGCATATGTCTAGCCACACTTTCTCATATGTTCTAGGTTGTCTTAAATTGTATTCACTTAGATGGTTAGCACCCTGTATTTATTTATTCAGTATTTACATACATGGCATGTTATTTTTATGTATCTTGTTACGTCCCACTGAGGACTTGGTTCCCTGCCAGGTTTAGATGAGTCACTCTACCCCCACAGTACTTGGACCTGGACAGGAGACTGGATATGCCCTGAGAAGGAGTTAGAGGAGATGCCATCAGAGTCTACCTAAGTACCCTGGAGTTGGAGCTATACTTATTTCGAGGACGATGCATTAGTTTATCTTACTTCACTTTTGCTTACTTCTTGTAGTGGGTTTGTTCCCACCTGACTTTATCTGATATGTATATGACATTTCAGACTCAACATCTATATATTCAGCACTTATTTCCTGATATTTCTGTGGATGAGATTAAATCTACCTATATAGACTTGTAGTATTTTAGGACAGCGTAGCACGTTACTTGGGGTCCATTAAATTGGGTAAACCCTTAGTGACGTGTCAGCTGGCCAATGCCACGTGGCCTAGTTCCGTATATTTTTGGGACTGGGGCGTGACACTCTTCATACCCACCAGTTTGTTCTCCTTGAGGTCGACGCATCTTCTCAAGTTCGACACGTACCCGTCTGGAAACTTTAGACCCTGAATCCACCTACAAAGTCTACCTTTATTCTCTTTATCCAATGAGAAAACTGACTTAGGTTGCTTTAACTTTCCATTCTCCTCCTCTATCAAATGCAATGCAGGACGTCTACATATTTCTTCTAAGTCCAACCTGGCCTTCGTATTATCTTTTGTCTTCCCCTTTACCTCCATTACAGTATTAATTATGTTATCAAACACATTCTTCTCGATATACATGACATCAAGGTTATGTCTGATCAGATTGGTGCTCCAAAATGGCAGATCCCAGAATATACTCCTCTTCGTCCAGTTATGGGTGCGACCAAATCCGTCACACTTGTACCCTTAGCAGCCTCTTCGATAGCACTTGGTAAATCTTTTACCTCTTTCCATACCGTGCATCCGGGCCACCTTGGCGGTGGATTGGCCTTCTCCACAACTCCCGCACGAAAAGCATTTCGGTTTCTCCGGTACGGATGATCCTTCGGCAAAAATTGTCGACGACAATCGAAGAAGCACGGTTTGCCTCCGTGTTTCAAACGGAAAGCCTGAGAATGGTCCATGCAATACGGACATGAGAGACGACCATGGGTGCTCCATCCCGATAACATTCCATAGGCCGGAAAGTCGTTGATGGTCCACATAAGTGCTGCCCTCATCTGAAAAATTCTGCTTTCTAGAAACACCGTACGTATTGGCACCTACTTCCCACAACTGATTCAACTCATCTATCAAAGGCTGTAAATACACATCGATGTTCCTCTTCGGATTGTTCGGACCCGGGATAATAACGGTTAGGAATATATACGGAGTCTTCATGCACATCCAAGGCGGTAGATTGTACGGAGTGACGATCACAGGCCAACACGAATACTGGGAGCCCGAAAGTCCGAATGGGGTAAAATCGTCAGAGGAGAGCCCCAATCTAACATTACGTGCTTCCTCGACAAAATATGGATACTCTCGATCAAAGTGCTTCCATGCTTCTCCATCGGATGGATGATCCAATACTCCTTCGATTTGTTTTTTCCTGTGCCAACTCATGTTTTTTGCAGTCTCCTTAACCATAAACAACCGCTGCAACCGCGGCGTCAAAGGCAAGTAGTGTATCGAATCGGTAGGCTTCTTTGCACCGACAGACTTTCCTCTAACAGTGGTCTTGTAGCGATCAGCACCACAAAATCTGCACACATTTTCATCCTTGTCGTCTTTGTAGTACAACATGCACCCGTTGCGACATGCATCGATTTTCTCGTATCCCATCCAAAGCGATCTCACCATCCTCTTAGATCGATAGAAGTCTTTAGGCAACTTTGCACCCTCGGACAAGATCTCTATAATCAAATCGAGCAGTCGATTATAGCATTCTTGCGACATGTTAAAATCAGACTTGATGCTCAATAATCTTGTAACCACCTCCAACGATGAATGATCCTCACAACCAAGATATAGTGGAGTCCTTGTATTCTCCAGCAACTCCATAAACTTTGCAGCATCGGCATTTGGTGCCTCCTCAGCTGCATCATAATTGTCCGGATTGAAACTAGGTCCCGCAGCATCATAATTATCCGGATTGAAATTAGGCCCCGCCGCATCATAAACCATGTTCACCAACCCGTCGTCGTAAGCATCGTGGTCTTGGACATCCATATACAGCTCCACATAAGGCTCCGACTCCGATGCTAGAGATACAAGTTCTCCGTGCGCGGTCCACTGATAGTAATTCGGCGTAAAGCCCTTCGAGTATAAATGATATGTAACTTTCACTTCTGGATGATATTTCCTGTTGCGATATCTCACACACGGACACTTAATTTTGGTACCGTCTATGTACTGAGGGAAAGCCTTGGCGAACTGCAGGAACTGCTGTACACCCTCAATGAATTTATCCCGCACACCGCACATGTCATCAGGATAATGGTTGTACATCCACGAACGATGACGCAGATAGTAATTCATATCCATTTCTAGATACTTCTGCAAAAATGACAGTATGTATCATATAAATCATTACATACAGTGGTTTATCACCTAACTTCATAACTTAACCGTACTATAAAAATCATAACTGATATAATACATACTTTCATTTATCAAAGTCTAAAATAAGCAATATTCAAAACAACTGAAAAAGGCCATGTCTCTTAGTTTTTTAATATTTTATACTATTGGTAAAAGCAGACAATAGTTTTTTTTACTACTTGAAAAGAGGCCAAGTCTCTTAGTTTTTTAATATTTTTTCTATGCGTAATTACTTAACTTTCCATATTAAATTGAATGAACAATTTTAATTAGTAAGAACTTTTTTGGAAAAAAAATTCCACTGTGATGTCTCAGTTTTCTTATTATAAAGTAGTATAGATATATGGCTCATAGTATCCTAGTAAGTTGTGAGTTGGAAGCAAACACACACACACACACACACACACACATAAAAATGGATTAGATCTTATGTTAAGCCTAGGCTTACAAGAGTTGCCAATGGCCTCTTTTGCTATATAGTGCATCCCTCGAAGCCCAGGCCCACTCACACAAACATAAATGGATTAGATCTTATGTTAAGCCTTGGCTTACAAGATTTGCCAATGGCGTCTTTTGCTACATAGTGCATCCCTCGAAGTCCAGGTCCAAAGCTCATCTAGAGCAACTAGTTATCAATATAGTTGTTGTATTTACTAGTTATCAATATAGTTGTTCTATAAATACAGAGGCATCATCTAGACAGGAGAATTCACGAATTGAGGTATCATAAGCTAAATCTAGAATTTCCATAACTAATTCATGCTGCATTGTTCTATAAATATACAGAGGCACCATCTAGACCGAAGAATTCAGGAATAGAGGAATCATAAGCTAAATCTAGAATAATTCTTGAATTCCACAACTAATTTCTACTGCACCCATTGCTAAAGTAGGAACTATGCAAACTCCAATGGTTTCTTCTCCTTGATCCCCTGAAGAACCTGATAATTGAATCAGGATCCAGATCTCCAGAAGCAGATAATTCTTGAAATTCAATAAAGTTAGGCTGTACTGTAGGGAATTTACAAGGTACTAAAGTAACTGTACATCACGAAGGGTCTCTACTTCTTATAGAGGCAGAGGGGGATCATCATAGTAAGTAAAATATGGAGGACATAGTAGCAAGGCCTGCGGGGGGAGAGAGACATGGATGCTCAGTGCATACAAGTGCAATGCTCCTCTACACAAGACAAACTAGGAAGAAACATCCATAGTGAAGATAGAATATTGTATGTGTTTCAGTGTGTGTGTGTGTGTGTGTGTGTCGTGCCTGTGTCAGTGTCAGTGTCAGTGTGTGTGTGTGTATCTGCGTCTGTGTGTGTATGTCGTGTGTGTCTGTCAGTGTCTGTGTGCGTGTGTCGTATCTGTGTGCGTGTGTCGTGTCTGTGTGCGTGTGTCATGTCTGTCCAGTCATCAGTTGTGTCAGTGTCACATGAGAGAGAGAGAGAGAGAGAGATTACCTATAGCTCGAGGAGGAGGAGGGGGGTGCCGGAGTAGCCGCAGCCGTGGAGAGCCGGTCGCCGGAGAGGGGGGGCGGGAGAAATCGAAAACACTTTCAAAATTTTCGACAGATGGGGGAAAAGAATCTGAGCCCTAATTAACCAAAAATTAGCGACGTTTGGCGACGTCTAATAAAAACGTCGCTAAATTAAAATTTAGCGACGTCACAGACGTCGCTAAACACGTTGCTAAATATTTTTGACATATACGTCGCTAATTACGACGCTAAACGTCGCTAAATCAGATATATTAGCGACGTTTAGCGACCTTAATTGGACTTATAGCGACTAATCTTTTAAAATCTTAATAAAAGTCGCTAAACGTCGCTAAATGTCGCCATTTAGCGACGTTTTTAATGGAGTCGCTGATTTAGCGACGTTTATACCAGGAGTCGCTAAAATACGTCGCTAATCCCGCTTTTTCTAGTAGTGGTGAGAGAAGAGAGAGAGAGAGAGAGAGAGAGTGAGTGAGTGAGAGAGAGGGAGAGAGTGAGTGAGTGAGAGAGAGAGAAGAGAGAGAGAGTTAGCGGGTGAGTGAGAGTGAGTGAGCAGAGAGAGAAGACAGAGTGAGTGAGTGAGTGAGAGAAAGAGAGTTAGCGGGTGAGTGAGTGAGTGAGCGGGTGAGTGAGAGAGAGAGTGAGAGAGTGCGTTAAAAAAAAAATTAATAAGGAAAACGTCCTTTGGACGCCCTTCCGAAGGACGTTTTCCTTATATTATTATTATTATTTATTTATTTTTTAACGGAGACAACGGCAGACAGACGATTTTTTTTTTGAAAACGTAAATCGTCCTTCCGATGAGCGTTATGATGCTTTGTTTGAAAATTTTAAAACTTTTATGATATGAGTAAAATTTGTCTTAATTTCGTTACTCTGAACAAAAATTTTCGATTAATCATGATACTGCATGTTATTAATTGGAAGAAAAGTAACTTCAAAATTGTGGATTCAAAGTATGATGATGATGAGAGATGAAAAATTCGTGATTGATTGATTGAATGATTAACCTTGAAATGCAAATCATTTGGACAAGCCGCAAATTAAGGTGATTAAGGTCGATGATCGATCTGCTAAATTATCAACCAACAGCTAGCTAGCTAACGTAACGTAACGTAACGTAGCTCATATATATATATATATATATATATATATATATATATATATATATATATATATATATATATATATAGAGAGAGAGAGAGAGAGAGAGAGAGAGAATAAGGGAGGTGAGGTGGCACCTCACTCTCAAAACAAGGGTGGCGGTGATGTGGCACAATCACAACCACACAAACGAGGGGAGGGGGTTAAGTGCAATTTGCCAATTATGAAATGTGTGGTTGGAATTGTGCCACATCACCGTCACCCTTGTTTTGGGAGTGAGGTGCCATCTCACCTCCCTTATTCTCTATATATATATATATATATATATATATATATATATATATATATATATATATATATATATATATATATATATATATATATATATATATATATATATACTGGATCGGATTTCATTCGGCGGGAGAACTCTTTTATCTTTAAACCTTGGACATGTACGTAACGTAGCTCTCAGTCAGCATTAATTAAGCTACATTCATTGGTTCGGCAAAAGCGGTTCACCGTCTTAATTCATCCTTTTGAAATTATAGCTAGGCAAGCTAGCAATTGAAGTGCATGGTGGGCCCCATGCAACTTAAGTGGACTGACTGTCCATGCAAGTACGTATCGATCGAGTCGAGGCTCTACTCCCTTGTTTCCTATCTTCCTAGCTAGCTAGGATCCTAGCTCACTCGATCGATCGATCGAGCTAGGTGCGCGCGCGCAGGAAATTAAAGCTCGATCGAACCCTTCGCAAGGCAGACCCTCCCTCCATCTTTGATTGGTGAGGTGAGGCTAGCTCGAGACTGTCTGACGTGTGTATAATTTAGGAGAGGTATGCAGTGTACTCGAGCTAGAGGAGTGCATCGATCGATAGCAAATTGGATGGATCCGCTAGCTGGCTGAGCTAGTGGTTCTCCCCTCCCAGCTAGGGGTAATCAATCAGGTTTTGAACTATAGATTTTGGTTGAGACATTTCAGCAAACAGTTAGTTGTCACACCGATCAGCTAGCTGGTCGTTTGCCGAGGGTGGTAGGGTAGGATCGCCTTGTGTAATCGATGGATTGCAGACATGGCAGGCAGCGAACTGTCTGTCTGTCATTCCTTTTTGGTCAAAAGGTTAATTTGGAAAGCAGAGAGGAGGAGGAGGAGGAGGAGGATTAAGACCAAAATATTATATATGACTAACACATGCGTGAGCCTATCATTCCATTCCAGGAGACGAGTGGAGTGGGGGTGGCCTAAGCCTTTTTTTTTTTTTTAGCAGCAATACTCATGCTCTGAGTCCAGCCCAACCCAACCCAATCTGATTCCCACAGAACTCAGAACGGCCGACCAGATACTGTTGGTGATAATCTTGTTAGTTTGTTTAGATTGTTAGTTTGTTTAGATTGATAATCTTGTTAGTTTGATAATCTTGTTAGTTTGTTTAGATTGATAAGTTGTTTTGTTTGTTGAAACAACTTTGATATATCTTTTTTTTAGTCTATCTCTTTACATCAAATGTTCAACTATATATAGCTACCATTTCATTCAATAAAAAATCACCAAGTCTATTCATCCTCCACAAAACTTGTGTCATGTTTCCTCTTTACTGGGCTATTTTACTACATTTGGTATCAGAGCTCGGGTTGAGGAACAGAGAAGCTATGGAGTCGTCGAAGATCACATTCCAATATCCAATGCTCACGAAGAGCAACTATGGAGCATGGGCGATCAAGATGAAGGTGTATATGCAAGCCCAAGGAGTATGTGACGCCATTGCACCTATCGATCCGAAGGTGACGGTTGAAGCAAGGAAAGATAAGATGGCCTTTTCTGTCATCTATCAACCGATCCCGGAGGAGACGCTGCTTCTATTGGCCGAAAAGGAGACGGCTAAAGAGGCGTGGGAAATGTTACAAACAATGCACATGGGTGCCGAGCGCGTCCGGGAGGCAAAGGTCCAGACTCTAAAGAATGAGTTTGAGACTCTCCGCATGAAGGAGGCAGAAACGATTGACGACTTTGCCATGAAGTTGACAACTATGGTCAACAAGATCCGTGCATTGGGCGACAAGGTAGACGAGACCTATGTCGTGTAGAAATTTCTTCGGGTAATGCCATCAAAGTTTCTACAGATCGTATCAACGATCAAACAGTTCTGTGACCTCAAAACGATGACCGTAGAGGAGCTCATCGGCCGTCTAAAGACACACGAGGAACGGTTGCGCCGTACTGGTGACAACAGTAAGGAGCAAGTCATGTTGTCTAGAGCCGAGTGGAAGGCGCGAGATACAAAAGCATCAGGCGAAGGATCTGCTGGTGAGTGGCGACATGGTAACGGCACTCGAGGCCGTGGTCATGGTCGCGGGCGTGGCCGAAGTCATGGACGAAGCAATGGTGACCACGGGACAGCTCTCAATCACCGTGGAAGAAGGTTCGAGAAGACCAAGGTACAGTGCTACAATTGTCAAAGTTATGGGCACGATCGCCTCTGAATGTCGTTCTAACAAGAAGGAAAGGGCTCATCTAGCCGAGAAGATAGAAGACGATGAACCAACACTGCTCATGGCCATGCTTCATAAGAAAAAAGTGCAGATCCATGAAGAGAAGGTGCAACAAAGATTAAAAGGCGACGAGAAGGATGAGAACCACCTATGGTATCTTGACACAGGGGCTACCAATCACATGACGGGATGTAGAAAGAATTTCACCAAGCTTGATACATCAGTAAAAGGTAAGGTGCGATTCGGAGATGGGTCTGTTGTTGACATTTGTGGCCGTGGTGATGTGTTATTCAAATGCCAAAATGAAGAACATAAGGTCATGACCGGCGTATACTACATTCCAAAGCTCCACACCAACATTGCAAGCTTAGGACAACTTGATGAACAAGGATGCAAGATGATCATGGAAGGCGGGGTCTTATGCATGTTCGACCGACAAAGGCAGCTGATGGTGAAGGTGAAACGGTCGAGTAACCGGTTGTATATTCTCAACCTGAGTCTAACTCAACCGGTGTGCTTGCTGACAAGATACAACGAGGAAGCATGGTTGTGGCATGCAAAGTACGGGCACCTAAACTTCCAGTCATTGCGAAATATGACGCAAAACAAGATGGTAGAGGGAATGCCGCCTATTGAGCACGTTGACCAGCTATGCGAGGGATGTATGGTAGGCAAACAACGACGTGCACCATTCCCTCAGGAGTCATCGTATCGGGCAGAGAAGCTACTCCAGCTCGTACATGGGAATTTGTGTGGTCCAATCTCTCCAGCAACTCCGGGAGGTAAAAGATATTTTCTTCTACTTGTTGATGATTTCACTCGATATATGTGGGTAGATTTTCTTAGAAACAAAGATGAGGCATTGAGTGCTTTCAAGAAAATAAAAGCAAATGTCGAAATGGAGGTGGATCGCAAGTTGAAGGGGCTCCGAACCGACAGAGGTGGCAAATTCACATCAAAGGAGTTTAGTCGCTATTGTGAGGACCTGGGAATTAAAAGGTTTCTCACCGCACCATATACTCCACAGCAAAATGGTGTGGTCGAACGAAGAAATCAAATTGTCCTTGCCATGGCACGGAGTCTTCTAAAAAGCAAGAAGGTGCCCGGAATCTTTTGGGGAGAAGCAGTGGCGACGACCGTACATCTTCTTAATCGGGCGACGACGCGAAGTCTGGTAGGAAAGACTCCATATGAGGCTTGGTATCTCAAGAAACCAAAGGTGCGTCATTTTTGAACTTTTGGTTGTGTGGCGCACGTGAAAACTGTGATGTCACATTTCAAGAAGTTGGCGGATAGGAGCACTCAAATGGTATTCCTTGGCTATGAAACTGGATCCAAGGCCTATCGAGTTTATGACCCAGTTGCGAAGAAGTTGCATGTAAGCCGGGATGTGGTATTCCAGGAAGAGAAGGAGTGGAATTGGGACTCGGCACCAGGGGACTGTCCTACCTCGGAGAACACATTTATCGTGCTACTTGAGAAGCATGACAGCACATGAGATGAGGAAGACGGTGACAATGACGAGCAACATGCGGTTGCTGCGGCTGCTGCTGCTCCACGCGATGGGGCAGCTTCGGGGGGAGCCGCTGTTGTCACTTCTTCTTCGACAGCATCAAGTGTAGCGGACGATGCCGCTGCTGCTACTTCTTCGATGATAGGCGGTCAACTACGTCAACCACGCTATCGATCTATCCAAGAGGTGTACGACGCCACAACACCGATGGAAGAAGTTGGGCTATGTATGCTAGGTGCGGAGGAGCCTGCGAGTTTTGCCGAAGCCGAGAAACAAGCATGTTGGCGAAGTGCAATGGAGGAAGAATTGGCCGCTATTGAAGACAACGAGACATGGGAGATCACAAATCTACCGAGTGGACATAGGCCTATTGACCTGAAGTGGGTTTATAAACTGAAGAATGATCCACAAGGAGACGTGATCAAGCATAAAGCGCTCCTTGTTGCAAAAGGGTATATGCAAAAACAGGGAGTAGACTTCGAAGAAGTATTTGCACCGGTAACGAGACTTGAGACGGTAAGGCTACTCATTGCCTTAGCTGCTCAAGAAGGTTGGGAGGTACATCATATGGACGTCAAATCGGCGTTCCTCAACGACGAAATTTGTGAAGAGGTATACGTATCTCAACCTCCTGGCTATGTTGAACAGGGCAATGAACACAAAGTGCTAAAGCTGAAGAAAGCACTTTATGGCATTCATCAAGCTCCACGTGCATGGAATTCCAAACTCGATAAAAGCCTGATGTCACTTGGCTTCGAGAGGTTCCCTTTGGAGCATGCCGTATACAAGAGAAGCGTGGATGACTCAAGCTTGTTGGTCGGCGTGTACGTTGATGACCTGATTATCACAGGATCAAGCAATGCGGAGATTGCAAGGTTCAAGACACAGATGAAACAGTTGTTCAACATGAGTGATCTCGGGCTGCTGTCTTAGTACTTGGGGATTGAGGTATCTCAAACACTCCAAGGAATTGCATTGTGTCAATCCACGGATGCTGCCAAGATACTTGAGAAGAGTGGGATGTCGAATTGCAATCCAAGTCAAACTCCAATGGAGCCGAGACTAAAATTGAGCAAAGTGAGCCAAAATCCTCCTATCGACACAACATACTACAGAAGTATCATTGGTTGTCTGAGATATTTGGTGAATACACGACCAGACATAGCTTATGCGGTCGGGATAGCAAGCAGATTCATGGAGAACCAACTACGCAGCACATGACGACAGTGAAGCAAATCCTCAGGTATATTCGAGGTACAGTTGATTTTGGGTGTTTTTATGTGAGAAAAGATCAGGAAGAACCATGCTTGGTCGGCTATAGTGACAGCGACTTAGCTGGTGACATAGATGATCGCAAGAGCACATCCGGAGTCGCTTACTTCCTTGGAGACAACATTATTAGCTGGTTGTCGCAGAAGCAGAAGATCGTGGCGTTATCATCCTGTGAGACAGAGTACATAGCTGCGTCAACTGCTGCTTGTCAAGGGATATGGCTTGGTCGGTTGCTAGAAGATCTGAAGAAGAAGACGAAGTGCAAAGTATTACTCAAGGTAGATAATAAGTCGGCGATCGCACTCTGCAAAAATCCAGTCTACCATGACAGGAGTAAACACATTGACATGAGGTACCATTTCATTTGTGGATGTGTGGAGAGAGGGGAGATTGGAGTGGAATATGTAAACACAAATGATCAGCTCGCCGATATCTTGACTAAATCACTTGGACGACTAAAGTTCCTCGAGATGCGCAAGAAGATCCGGGTGCAGAAAGTGAAGCCTTGATGCAACAAGATTAAGGGAGTGATTGTTGGTGATAATCTTGTTAGTTGGTTTAGATTGTTAGTTTATTTAGATTGATAATCTTGTTAGTTTGATAATCTTGTTAGTTTGTTTAGATTGATAAGTTGTTTTGTTTGTTGAAACAACTTTGATATATCTTTTTTTTAGTCTATCTCTTTACATCAAATGTTCAACTATATATAGCTACAATTTCATTCAATAAAAAATTACTAAGTCTATTCATCCTCCACAAAATTTATGTCATGTTTCCTCTTTAGTAGACTATTTTACTAAAAAGCTAGAGTTCTTCTTCCGCCCCCTGCTGGCTGCTTCCAAATACTTCTTCTTCCATTATTCCATACTTCTTCTTCTTCTTCCAAGGCTCCAAGTCCAAGCTATTAGAAACTTCATCCATACTTGATATTTCATCTTCTTCTTCCAAGCTATTAGAGAAGTTCTTCAGCCCTTAATTGCTTCCAAGTACGTTTCAAGGCTTAAAGTCCGGGCTAACTTCTGCGGCCCATCCTCCACCTCTAACGACGGTCGACGGAGAAGTACGTTCTCTACTTCAGCCCCTGCTCGGATGCTCCGCCTGACTGCCTCTGCCACTGCTTCCAAGTACGTTCAAGCAATAAAGTTTGTTTCCCTTTGAATGGATGTTTCCCTCTCTTTTTTTTTTTTTTTGGTTTTCTTGAGAATTTTCTTTGATTACATGTTTGATTTGAAAATTTTCAGTAAAATAAATAAGTTTTTTATTTCCTTTTTCCAATTTCTGCAACAACTGTCCGCTCCTCTCTTCTCGACGTCCCCGTCTCCGACCCTCTGGGAAGTCGACCACGCTCCCGAAACCCCAAGGTAAAAGTCCTCCTCTTTCTTCTTCTTCTTGTAAACAGAGACTTGTAGACGTGTAGTGTCTGTCTGATTGATTTTTTGCATATATATGTGCTAATTTATATGTTGTGCTAATGTTCACTAAATCATCATACATTACTCTAAATTCTCTAATAGGTTATAAACTATAATGGAAACTCAAGTAAACAAGAGAGGAAAAACTATTTTTTCATGAGAGAATCTACATTATCAACTCAGGGGCCTAGACAATATTGACATCCCAGATAGCATCGACCAACATCCTACCAAATCTCGGAATTGGCTCCGCATCAGGTCTTTATCCTCTGCCTGAAAATCCAGTTTACTCTGGTTCAAAAGGTATTGATTTATCTGCAAAGTGTTTGCAGTATACCTTCAGTGCCAATCTTTTGTATAGGCTTTTGATAAGGGCACTACACATTTTACTTGGAACTAGTTCATTGAAAATTTATCAAAAATTACAAGTTTGCCATCCAAAAAAGTAACTTGGAGCTAGTCCAAATATTTATCATAATTACAAGTTTGCCACTCTCAAACTTGGGACTGTTATAATTAGGACTGTCAAAATTTTGACAGTCCTAATTTTAACCCACTGAAAATTTTATATAAAACTAGGACTGTCAGGATTTTGACAGTCCCACAAACAATGAGGACTGTAAAAATTTTGACAGTCCTCATTTTAATTGTCAGGATTTTTTTTTTAGTTTTTTTCTATTAGTTAGTTTTGGATTTTAATTTTTTTTATTTAGTTTAACATACAAAATAAAATATGTTATCATTCAACCCCAAAATAAAAAATCTACCGTACGAATATTACGTCTGCCGTCGATCAGACTTCGAACGGCCATAACTATTTGTTTTCAAATCGTTTTTAGTCACACAATAGGTCGATTTCTATGTTTTCGACGAGAGTAACACAATTCGTGTAGAAAATATTTTCATCCGAAGTAAGACGTACATATTACAGGCAAAAATATAAAATATAAAACTTTAAAGTATCATAACTTTTGACTGGGAGATCGAAACAAGCTCCAGTTTGTGCCAAAATGACCGTATGAAAAAGTACTTCGGGATAAACCGTTTCACCGTTTGACGGACTTCCCAAATTTTTAGAATCGTAAAAAAATGATGTTTCGACCTCCAAATTTTACTTTTGGTAAAAATTTTTTTACAAAAATTTAATGTACCAATAATAAATTTACTATTTTAAATAACAGAATAGTTTAACAAATTTTAAGGATAGAAATTTTAAGGATATTTTGAAATTGGCCTCCCAAACAATTAACAAAAATAAATTAACAGAAAAAAAAAATTAGTTTGACAGTCCTACCAATGGGAAGGACTGTCAAAATTTTGACAGTCCTAAAAATTCAACATATATTTTTAGGACTGTCAAACTTTTGACAGTCCTACCAATTGGAAGGACTGTCAAAAGTTTGACAGTCCTAAAAATATATGTTGAATTTTTAGGGCTGTCAAAATTTTGACAGTACTTCCAATTGGTAGGACTGTCAAAATTTTGATAGTCCTAAAAATCAACATATATGTCAAATTTTGACAGTCAAAAATTTTAGATCATGATTTTTAGACTGTCGACTGTCAATGTCAAAAAATTTGGACTGTCAAAGTTTTGACAGTCCTAAAAATTCAACATACATTTTAGGACTGTCAAAATTTTGACAGTCCTTCCAATTGGTAGGACTGTCAAAAGTTTGACAGTCCTAAAAATATATGTTGAATTTTTAGGACTGTCAAAATTTTGACAGTACTTCCAATTGGTAGGACTGTCAAAATTTTGACAGTCCTAAAAATCAACATATATGTCAAATTTTGACAGTTTTTCTATTTTTTTCATTTTCTTTTTTGGTTTCCTGTGTGCTGTTATTTTTCTTTGTCATTGTGTTATTATTTTTGTCTTCCGGCGGCGGAGTGGAGGACCAGGTGGTAGCGACAGAGGAAGGAGTGGAAGGAGGAGCGTCGGACGCCGAGGGTGCCGAGGTAGTCGAGCACCGAAAGGGAGTACGAGACGGAGGAATGGGAGAGGAAGAAGGCGGCGGGAGGTGGGGGAGGAGGCAGAGGCGGCGACGGTGACTGGAGGCGACGACGGGAGGCTGCGGTGGAGGATGGGAGAGGAGGCGAAGGAGGACGGCGGGAGGGGGGAGGGCTCCGGTGGGGAGGGTTTGGGAGGGTTTGGGAAGAAGGGTTTAAAGTGGGCTAGTATGAGTAAACTAATGGACTAGTGTGAGTAAATTTTGCTCATTAATGGACTAGTCCCAATCCTGAACTAGCCCCAAGTAAAAATAGTAGTGCCTTTATAATTAGCCTTTGTATATGCTGTGTTAATTAGTTGTTGACATCTTACTTATAAATACACTTAACTGGGAGCCAACATGCACCTGAAACATATGGGAACTACCTTACTTAGTTGTGGACACCCATGCAGATTGAATATACTGGATTGACACAGCAATCTCTCTTAAAATGATATGCAAATATATGAGATTTAAACCTGGATAACTCTATTACCATATTAGAGTAAATTATTTTAATTAATATAATGGTTTTATATTTACATATTGACAAATCCAATGTGAGTATGGGTAGAGAGTTGCTTGATAAATTCATTTTGACATGATCAGTAAACTATATATGTTGAGGATTGAAGTTCTGAAAAAACTTCTCTATTTCTGGTTCATATGTAACATCACAAGAAGGAAAAACTGGCCAAGTAGAAGAATAATCTAGCTGTTTATTTTCATATTTTTCACTCCCACTATTTTGCTTGCTGACATTGGAGTGTAGGGGTTTGTATATTCACTTGCTGTGATGGATGTGAGTTGACTCTTTGAAGACTCAACTAGTTAATTATTGTCAGCTTTGAAGAATCTGGTGAATACTTAAGCTTGCTAGGATGCGAATGCTCAATAATAGTTTGAATGTTAAAGTAGGCTGTCTACTATCTAGACATGGAAGCAAGTGCATTTTTTTGAGGCTTGAATGTTAAAGTAGCCAAGATTTGGATACTTCTCTTTTGTTCTCATTGATGGATTCCCAAGAAATGAAAACTAATAAGGTCATTAATAAGTGGTAGTGTTCTAAATGGCGACCATCTCGATCGTCTTGGCAGTGCCTAGGCAGTAGGTGATCTCTCTCCGTACCGCTTTTCGGTAGGCGATAGAGTAGGCTGCCAACAAAGCTTTGGAGGCGTAGGTGGACGCTTAGGGCGGAGCAATACCTAATATGTTGTTTTGGCCAAACGGTTTTGCAAACATTATGGACATATGGTTCACTTTTACAAGACTAAAACTTAATAAATCTTTATTCTACAACATAGTTATGCATAAAATATCCTTAAAATATGTATATAACGCAAAAAAATGTATTAAAATAGTAAAAAAATATTCAAAATATATCAATTGTCTAGGCAGTGCCTAGGGACCGCCTAGGTGCTAGGCGGACTCTTTCTGCCTCGCAGCTGCCTACCGCCGTTTAGAACCTTGATAAGTAGCCCCCCTCCCCGGTGATATTCATGGCTCCGTCCTTGGGCATGGAGGAGGTCAGACGACCGTATATATGCCCAGGGCCGGGTCGGGTGCGGCGTGGCCAAGAGAGTTTACTGACTCTTTGGTAGCCAACAATCAAATAATTTTTTTTAGGACTGATTAGCATTTAGATCATTTATTTTATATCAGTTTAGCATTTAGATCATTTATTTTATATCTGTTTAGAATTTAAGTTATTATATGGCTTGTTTTTCCATTATACTCTTAACATGAGTACAAGGACAACAACCGACACATGTTATCAAGGAGAGTATAATGGAAAAAGAAAAAAAAAAAAGGCGTTCAAACATCTAATTGGACATTCATGGCTTCAACATTAAGCTGGTATAAAATTTACAGTCTAAAGCTAATTAGTTCTATTTTTTAACCATTAAGTTTTTTGAAAGGGTGTATGATAGAAGGACTCTCATTCTTTATATTAGATTGAGCATTCGGTTTCAACCGAACCGAAATAGTCAAAACCAAATAAACCAAAGTTCTAAAAATCAAAAATCGAAACTGAACCAAAATTAGCCAAAAGCGACGAATCGAATAATCATTCGGTTTATTTGGTTTATTCGATTTGTTTTTGGGTTATTTCTATTGTTTAATAGGTCAGATCCAAAGTTAGGATCGTAGTTAAATTATATTAAAAATTGTATTTTTTTATACACATTTATTGTGTTTCAAAGTTGCGTCCAAAGTTTGGCTCGTTGTTAAATTACAAAAATTTGACTTCAAAATACGTACATAAAATTATTATTTTCAAAATATACACATTTTTAATCACAAAATATGCATAGAATTGATGGTATTTACATAATTATATAAGTATATTCGGTTTTCGGTTTTGAACCGAAATCGAAATTCAAAATCAAAACCAAAACCAAAACCGAATAAATCTTTTTAGTATTTCCAAAATCGAATCAAATTTTTTCAAAGCAAACTGAATCTCTTATTCAGATTCAGTTTGGTTCGATTCGATTTTCAGTCCAAGATCGAATAATGCTTATCATAGTGACGAACTCATTTTCCATGTTCCTCTCCTCGCTTTTCAACACACACTAATCTCGACTAGTAAGGTGCACGTGCGTAAAAAAATTGTTGCAAAAAAACTTAAAATGTGAATTCATTATGAATATCGTCATCTCTAGGAATTGAACTCAGGCAACAAAAAAAATATCTTTCACCTTAACCACTTGAGTTAATATATTTAGTTGTAATTAAATCATAGTAAGTAGTTAAACAATTAGTTATTTAAAAATAATAATTAATGAGGTATTTACAAACGGCTTAGACGACTCAATTTTGAGTCGTTTCTAAGCCACCTTATATTATCTGCTTACGTTCAGGTGCGTTGCAAGTAACAAAAAGAAAAATCTATGATATTATTAAAATTTTAAATTATATTAGAACATTTTAAATATTATTTAAATATATGTTAATCATGATTTATTATAAATATATTTTTAGAATTTTGTATATGTGTTTAGTTAGATAATACAATTTAGTTAGTTTAAATATAATTTAAATATTAAATATATTTTAGAATTTGATATATGTTCACGTGGGTAGAAGGATGTTAGGTTTTTAAAAATTTTTTTTTACTACTACTTGACAAGAAAATGTGTACGGTAGATTGTTTTTAATTTTTTTAAATAATTGATGATATACATACGGTTTAGATGACTTATTTCTAAGCCGTTTCTAAGCCGCATTATAATATTAGAGATTAGAGATAGAGATTTGAGCCGTTTTCAAGCTACATTATATTAATTAGTTACATTCACGAGCGTTGTACGTAATAAAAAAAATCTATAATATTATTAAAAAAAAAAAGTTTTAAATTATATTAGAATATTTTAAATATATGTTAATTATGATTTATTATAAATATATTTTTAGAATTTTGAATATATATTTAATTAGATAATATTATTTAGTTAGTTTAAATTTAATTTAAATATTAAATATATTTTAGAATTTGATATATGTTCACGTAGGTATAAAGATATTAGGTTTTAATTATTATTTTTATAACTACGTGAGGAAGTAGATAATTTTTTAAAATAATTGATGATATATATTAGAAATTAGCGATAGAAATAAGAGCAGCCAAGGATAGGTTTTTTTTATTTACATTAGTCTAGGTGAGTGGAGCATAAATAAGCATATCTTTAAGAAGAATGAGACAGTATATATATTCATTATTTTTTAACTCATGAATTTGAGATTTTTGATAAGGATAGCTTATTCTTCCAAGGCAAAAAAATATTAAATCCATCGTACCCGTACAAATGCAAAATATATAGTTTCAATGGGATTAACGAGAGTTTCCGTAATCTTCTACTAATATTTAATTTATTTTAAGAGTATGAGTTCGAGCTTGCCCCTGAAATCAATAAAAAAAATGTTAACAACTCCGACCTAAACCTCCCTTAACATCCTTAACATATATATATTATTATGTATCACACTGCAAATATATATGTCATATAATTTGACACAAAATAATCAAAATTTTGTGCACTATCCCAAATAATTTAATTTCTAATATGTGATTTCATTTCTTCTCTATTTAGATATCAAAATCAGTTCAAAAATAAAAATAAAAATAAAATAAGTAATAAATTTTTAGTTGCCACATAAATAAATAAATAAATAAAAACTAGATTCTCTCTGAGTAGTACATCTATCAGCAATTCTTTTTCTTCTATTTTATTTACCAACTAGCAGTTCACTAAATGTCACAACGCTGACAGTTTCCAATTGTTTGGACCGCAGAAAATATGTTGTACAAAATTTTTTTTTTTAAATAATTAAAAGTGAAAAAAGGTTTCGTCAACCTAGATGGCGAAATTCTGAACAATATTTTTTTTTTTGGAACAATTTTGCCAAATAGGTTGGCAAAATTTTGGCTTTGCTCTAATTTAGCCAACCGAGTTGGCACAAAAAATGACATTTATGAGAATTTTCTTTCGATTTTTCTGTTGATTTTTTTGTTGTTATGGTTTTATTTGCGTTGTTCTGTTTTTTTTTTTTGGATTGCTGGAATTGGTTTTTTCTATTGGTTTTTTTTTTTATTTTGGATTTAGTTTTTTGGGTTTATATATCATTAAGTTTAATTGCCAACGACTCTTTTGTAACGTTCTGACTTTGTAACGTCCATAGTGTACTCAACGACTATTCTTTCTCATCTTTATAAATTTCAGTATTCTTTGTAACTACCTAGTACCGGAAGAGGAGTATTTTTGTCATTTCATAAATATCGTATTATAATAATAGGGATACATTTATTTTGTCATGAGTGTGCTAGCTAGTAGTTTGGACTTAGAGTTGGTGCAACCTAAACTAGACCAATTGAACCACTTTGGACACATTAGACTAGTCATGGTTTAGTTAGATTAATTAGTGATTCCCTTAGATTAAAGAATAGAATATTTTTACTAGTTGTGGAGATGCCTTCTTTAATAAAATATATTCTATTCATGATATAGAGAGGGACTTTTAAGTCTTATTATATATTCCTAACCATAACCCTATTATGAGGCTATATAAACCTCTTTATTCATTAATAGCCTCCATTTGATTTTAAAATTAATTTATCTCCAAATTGAAAACAAACCCTAATCCACCCATTCACAAATCTCATCCCTCTCATTTTTATTCCATGGAGACATAGGAGCTTGGAATAGCGAGAAAACATTGGAAGAAAACTAGCTAGAATGAGGTGTACATTCATTACATTGTGTCATTTTGGTGTGATACATTGAAAATCCATCTCCCAATAGGTAAATTTTTATTTCCTTATCAATTGTATGGTTAATATGATGCATTAGACCTATAGGAACCTCCTTTGGCTAAGGACTACCTATAGGAAGAAGATTTATGTCATAATATGTTTTATATTGAAAGTTACATTGAGTTTTGTGTCCAATTTGGAGAAAATTTGAGATTGGTGCACCAAGTATTTGTCATTTGGTCAATGATTGATATTAATTTGGTTGTGTGTGGCTAGTTGCTTGTCAACAATTGGATACGGAGAGCCTGTACCACGATACTTCATGATACAAGAGTGTAGATTTGGTATTTTTCCTTGTATTGTGCTTCTAGGGGCTAATTTTCTGTTATTAGCATTAATTTCAGTTATATTAACTATTATATATCATAAATTATATGTATATATTGGGTATTATGGGGTTGTGGCATCATGGTGTAGAGTTTTGGGAGTGTATCATAGAGTTTTATGACACTTGTGTTGGGACACTAGGTGTTTGATATTATGTGTTTGGTGTATCTTGGTGTGTTTTGTATAGGTTTTGGTGATTGATGGTGTTGGTTGCTTGAGTACATGAGTGTGTGTGACAGTAAAGAGTTTGAGGGGTGTCTTTAATATGAGAATGACATATTTGTTGAGATATGTATATTGAGTTGTATATATATTTATATAGTGTGTGTTATATATCTAAGAGATAAGTGTTGATATGAGCTAGTGTGCGTGGTGTTGGAGTGTGAGATGAAGGGAGGATTAGGTACAATTGTGCATATATTAAGGTTATAGGAGGCAAGGATCTGTGCAGGCCAGGGTGATTGATGCAGTACACACTGGTGCACTGCAGTGGTGAGCAGAGCAGTGGGAGTGTAGGTCAAGTATGAAGGGAAGAGGGTTCAGGGCTGAGGTTGAGTGGCAGTGTACTGCAAGGAAGGAACTTGCTTCCAAATTGCTGTGAGTTTGAGTGGGAGTGCAGGTTGGCTAGGGTGGATGCTCGGATCTGTGCAAAGGAGAGTTATGTAGTGCACCCTTGTGCATTGCAGTAGGGGAATGTAAGGATCAGTAGACTAGTGTATTAGATAGGTTTGGTATTTGGGAAAAAAAACTGGTAGTAAGTCTAATTGAGTGAGGGGTTTGTTGCAAGTGTCTTGTGTAGTATAATATTTGTGTTTGAGTTACCAATAAGGTATTAGGATACCTGGATATTGTAGGCCAGTGAGATGTGGGTAAAGTTCACTGCACGAGTTAGGACTCAAGCATTACATTGGAGAGAAAGATTGGGTAGTTGTGAACTGTGTGTGAAGTTGGTGTCTCATGTGTGAAGTTATGAGCTACCTGAGCAATGTCTGTACACACTGTGATAGGTTTATGTGTGAGAACAGATGGGAAGTACTTACTAGGATTAGTAGCAACACTTTGAGATGGAAGTTCTGGAGCTAAGAGGGAGGGAAGTATTTGATGCATGTGTGTGTTGGGTTGGACTGTGGCTTACATGGGAATGCATATTTTGCAGTATAGGGGTGGTGAGTTCGGGCATTGACTAGTGCAGGCTTGAGCAGTCCAGACTGCAAGGAGGTGGGGGGAAATTCGTGTGTGTGTGTGTGTAGGCAGTGCACCTTTCTGCACTGCAAGAGGTAGCTAAGGTAGTTAAAGTTCAGTGATGTGGGGGAAATTAAAGTGTGTGGAGTGCAGATGCAAGAGGGAATCAGGTCTGGGAGGGCTCGAATGCTAGGAAGGCAGTTCAGTGATCACAAGAGGACAGCACAAGCAATGTGCAGGGACAGAACTGAGTAGGTGAAGTTATCTTTGCGGCAGGGAGTGGTGGATTCAGGCCAGTGGGGTGTTAAGTGCTAGGGTTCAGGGTATATCAGTATATGTTAGAATAGGTTTTGAGTTCGTGTGGATACGTAGTAAAAGTAGTGGGTTGGTATCCTAAGATACTAAGGTACTATGAGAGGTAGTTGTAGGTATCAGATGGCTGAGGGTATGTGAGCATATATGTAAACACCCAGATTTTTATAATTTAATTTTAAATTTTTAATTATGAATTTTTGAGATATTTCTGTAATTTTTAATTAATTATAATAAACGTTCTTCAGAAATTTATATTTTTTTGTATTAAATTAATTATTAAATATTATAAAAATTATATTTTTGAGTGTATAATTAATAATAGGATATTGTGTAATTTTTCTGGAATTTATTGGGCTCAAAAACTATTTTTAAATATCTAAAATGTATTATTTTTAAATAAACCAACTTAAACCAACCCAAACCAAATCGAACTAGACCAAATCAACCCAGACCAAACGAACCGGATCCTACCCGACCCGCTAACCAGCAACCCGAACCCGACCCACAAACCCATCAACTTCAGTAACTTCCCAGACTTTCCCCCTTCCTCTTCCGAAACCGACCGGCCGACCCCCCTTTCTCCTCCTCGTAACCGTCCGAACCTAGCCCCTATAAAAACCCCAGTGAGCCGAACCCCACCACCATCACAACCTCTCTCATTTTTGGCGAGCCACCGCCGCCGACGACGCCGGACCGCCGCGCACCACCGCCGCGAAGTAGCCATCGCACAGCCTCCTGAATTCGAGCAGCAAGGTACTCTTCTTCCCACTCTCGTATCTCTGTACACAGATGTCTAATTTTTGATCTGTCAAATTCTATGCGAAGACCACATGACCATCGAGAATCCTGTATAATTAGTTCGGGGTATCGTGTCCTGTGTCGCAAAACAGAAGAAAATTACCCAAATTGGAGCTCAGAAAAGTGTCCCAAACCCCCATGTTCATGGCCGTTTTTCTTCCAACATAGTTAATATTTTTAAATTCCACCTTGAATAATATTTAAGATAACATAACCGAGATTTAATCCCTTAAATTAGTTTATTTTAATTTATTGTATGCTGTGTATTATTCGTGGTTGAAGTTGACCAAAAACTTAGTTTTCAAAATCCAAAATTTCTCGAAATAGAGTATGTTCCACTAAACGAGGCGACTTCGTCGTGTGTGAATTGCATTGAAAGGTGCGTATCATAAACACGGACGTGTAAGATTTTACGGAAGTTGATTTGGATGCGCGTGCACACCGGAATCAACGCGCATCCGTCGAAAAGTCCCATATCGACCTGTTCTGACACTCGTTATAATTTCGTGTCTGCTTGTCGTTTCGCAATGAAACTTGCGCCATTGGATTCGTAGCATTATGCTGGTCCTGTGACCCAAGTTTGGTTCGATTCTGAGAACGTTGACGAAATCCCTATTCGTGGCCCCCACGCCTCCACTTGACGGACGATTTTGTGATCGGCTCATCGGAATCCAGTTCTGGATATTCCGTTGGGTTCGTATCGTCGTTCTAGAATTATAGACACTAAGTTTGACAAATTTGGAGAACTTTGTCTCTGACATATTTTTTTGGTGCGAAGTAGCCCACATATGGACCCCGCTTTGACTAGAAATTATCAATTCTGTCCCTGTGTCCAAATTGGAATTATGGGTAGTCAATCCTAGCTAATTTATATATTCTGAGAGCGATAATAATGTTTGTTTCAGCATCCGGAGGCGTACATGGATATTTTACTATTACAGGAGCAACTGAAGGAGTTCAGAACACAGGCAAGTGTACATTGCCAAACTTGCAGTAGTTCCTTTGATATTAATTGCTTGAGTTATATATATATATATATATATATATATATATATATATATATATATAATTCTATATTGTACCTGTTTAACTTAGGACCGTGAGACGTTGCTTAGCGTCCGAACAAGATTCGGGTGTCGACGCCGTACGCGGAGTCGTGTAATGTCACTTAGAGAGTTGATACCACGATCCTATATTTTTTCATGCTTACTTTATCAAGTACGACATACCATAGGACACTTGACACTATTTATGAGACAAAATCTTTTCTGAGTTATTCATGGTGATTCTGTATATGCTTACAGGATTCGTAACATAAGTCTTGCATATACATAGATATCATTATGAGTCGTTGTACTAGCTAGAGGTCATGATCGTGCGTGTTATGGACATGAAACGTCGTGGATATGAGACATGTGATTACATTGGGTAGGGAGAGACACACAGGCTATAGGCTGATTACATACATATATATTTATTATTGCGGTATTTTAGTCTCTGTTCTAGAGCTTGGCCCATTACATGATATTATTGCTACCGGTTCCCTACATAGAGCTTGTAGTGGTTTCAGCCTGAGTACTAGTGATGCTCTCAACTTGTATTTCACATAGCTAGTTACATAGCTTGCCTGTAGATCTATATTTTATATACTGCATTCTATTTGGCTTGAGTTATTCTTGTACCTTGCTATGTCCCCTGAGGACCTGGATCCAGATTATATTCCCAGGTACAACAGAAGAGGAATACCCCGAGATATACGGACAGGAGCTGACGCTAGAGCAGTACTGGCACCAGAGAACGAGGTTGTGCCAGATGATTTCTCCTGAGTATTTTGTTATATATACTCAGTTATTTCTCTTCCAGTTATTCTATATTTTGACTCTTAAATTATTGTATTGACTTATTACCGGGTTGTTCCCCGAGACACTTTTTATTGAAATTTATTGATGGACTATATTTCTTTATATTGATTAGTCTATCATATTGAATTGTGTTTACTTTCTGTGGATGAGATTAGAATTAGACTGTGACATATATCTTAGACCATTGTATTTATTTTACAGCTTAAGTACACTCTAACGGGTCCATTAAATTGGGTTTGTCCATTGGAGTTGTGCTGCTGGCCATTGCCACGTGGCTAGTCCCTCGGTATTTTGGGACTGGACCTGACATGGTTTTTGTGGTGGCCCGTGCAGGTCTACGACTATATTGCTTTGGTTTCAACTAAGGAACCGAGCAAGCCTGCGTTTAGGATAAATTATAGGATCTCATCCACTTGTTGATTTGTTCTTGACCTTTATATCGACTACAAAATAATTTTTTGACTTGCATCATGTCTTGATTCCTCTGTACGTTCTCATAGTTTACTTTGTATGCAGAGTAATGGACCCACAAGCCGGAGACGAGACTCCCGTAGGTACACCATAAGGTGTTATGGTCACCTACGACGATGGAGTAACACCAATGGGTGGCGGTCCATCCGCTCAACAAAGCAATCAAGCAGGTCAGCATGCCTCAAGATTTCGGCGAGACGACATTCCACCACCGTCATAGTTTACTCCACCAATGCCCATTTTTCCACAAGGACAGGCTATGGACAGACAGCAAATATTTCAAATGTTCTACGCAATGATGCCAGCCCAACATCAGTTTCATCAATAGGCTCAGTGCCACGAGGCAGAGAACTTGAGGAACAGCCTAGTAACCGCACTGGAGCAGACGAACCCACCAGCTAGGCGACCATCGACGGGATCTATCACTGATTTCTGCCAGTTGAAGCCCCGTATATTTTTTGGCAAGGAGGAGCCCACCGAAGTTCATGAGTGGCTCACAAACACTCAACACCAGTTGGAAGCAGCTGAGCTTCCAAGGGAGCGGTGGATGACTGCCGTCAGAATGCAGTTGACGGGCAATGCACATCATTGGTGGCTATCTGAGGATAAAAGACTTGGACGGGACCGAGTCACTTGGAAGGAGTTCTCTAGACTCTTTCAGGAGATATATATTCCAGCCATTGCCAGAGCGAAACTTAGAGATAAGTTTAACTGCCTCATTCAAGGCAATATGGCGGTAGAAGAGTACAATACAGAGTTCATCCATTTGGGTCGCTTCGCCCTACTCTGCTTCTGACTGAAGAGGAGAATGCGGAGAAGTTCTTCGATGGACTTAGCTTTGAGCTATAGAGATTGATCGGATCCGTTGCACGTACTTCATACACGGACGTCCTGGCTGCATCACGATGTATGGAGTGTGTCACCAGGAGAGAGTCCAGCCTGAAACGGCCGTTCACATCAGCACCAGCCAGAGCACTACAATAGGAGTCTGTAAAGCGACCCCAGAGGAATCCACCACAGAGAGCAGCATCAAGAGCCACATCCCTTCCTACTTGTCACTACCGTGGCAAGGTAGGCCATATTGAGAGGGAGTGTAGACGCAAGTTGGGACTATGCTTGATTTGTGGATCCAACCAACATCCAGCCAAGGACTGCCCAGAGCGTCGAGAGGGAGCACTGATGGTAGATCGACCAGCGTTACCAGTACCGAGACCAGCCCAGCAGCCACCTAGGCCAGTGTATCCAACATTGGGAGCACCACAGACGAGAGTTGGAGGAGTCAAACCACCAGCTCCAGGCGGGTATCAGCCGAGGCCACCTTTGGCACCACAGGCAACACTATTCTAGCAGGCTCGACAGCAAAGAGGACCTGCTCAAGGACGAGGACAGGCATTTGCATTGGCTATTGAAGAGGAAGCTACTGCAGGAGAGGTCATAGCAGGTACTATATTAGTAGCTTCATTACCTGCTGTAGCTTTATTCGATTCTGGAGAATCGCATTCATTCATAGCTGCTAGCTTCGTAGCCACACATAGAGTAGCTATCGTACCCCTTCCGAAGACTAAGAGAATTCTTACGGGAGGCAAAATTATTCTAGTTAGTGACATTTGTAGATCTTGTTCGGTAGTAGTCTGTGGGAGAGAAATGTGAGCTCAATTCTTGATCTTTTCCATGCCGGATTATGATGTTGTACTTGGTATGGACTGGATGGGACAGTACCATGCGACTCTAGATTGCCGGCTTGGACGGGTTATATTTAGACCACCTGGACATCCAGAGTTTGAGTTTCTTCGGGGAGCCAAAGAGCAAGGTGTTCAGCCTACACTTAGGGTATTCTCTGCAGAAGGGGAGTCCGAGTACCCAAAGGTTGTATCTAAGTTTGTGGATGTATTTTTCGATGATCTTCCAGGCTTACCACCTGATCAGGAAATAGCAGTGTTCTAAATATCGCCCAATTCGGGCGCCTAGGCGCCGCCTAGCCGCCAGGCGGAGCCAAAATGAACCAAAATATGCAAAATCGGTTCATCAAATCTCAAATCGGAGCAAGTCGGACCAGTTCGGCCCAATTCGGAGCAAGTCGGACCAGTTCGGCCCAAATCGGACCAAGTCGGGTCAGTTCGGTGTACAGTAAAGGGCCACTGAACCGACGGTTTGGGAAAAAAAAACCCTAATTTCCACGCCCCGCACTCGATTCACACAACTGCAGAACAGAAGAAAGAAAAAAAAGAAAAGGGGGGAGGAAAACCCTAATCCCACCGTCGTCGACTCACCGTCGTCGACTCCGTCGTTCTTCACCGTCCTCCACCGTCGTCGTCTTCACTTCACCTCTCCACAGTGTCGAGCCCTCTTCAGATCTCCTTCCCGTGTCGACTCCAGGATCTCGTGTCGACTCCAGGGATCTCGTGTCGACTCCACGACCTCGTGTCGACTTCAGCTGCCCTCTTCAGTTCTCGTGTCGACTCCAGGACCTCAACTCAGGTATGAATCATTCTCTTTCCTCGATTTTTCCTTGTGTAATTTTTTTTGTGGGGTTATATGTTCTGTAGTCGTGAGTCTCGTGACTCTGTCGTACAGAAAAAAGAGTGAACATTGAACAATACACTGTTGTTTTTCTGAACTGAACACTCAAGTACTGTAACTGGACTATGAACACTGTTGTTTTTCTGAACTGAACACTGAATTACTGAACTGAACTATCAGAAGATTTCTCCTTCCTTCTACTATTAGTGATTTAATTTTTGAATTTTTCTGAACTCTGTAATTTGTAACTGTCACTGATTTCTTTTTCTGTCAGTGTGTCACACTGTCACTAGATTCATAACTGTCAGTGTGTCACTGATTCACTAATTTTAATTTGTTTTTTCTGTACTGAACAATGAAACAATCTGGATTCTGAAGAATCTGAACTAACTAACTAGTAACTAGTAGATCATTCATTCATTTGTAAATTTTTTTATCTAAATCTCTGTTTGTGAATTTGGCAATTTGTGATTCAATTGTTTAGATGATTTAATTTTGGTCATTGACTGACTCGGTGACTCCTTGGTTTTTTTTTTAATTTTTTTTGCAGTTTTGACAAATTATGTCCTCTACGGCAGCCTCTGGCTCGGCTAGTGTGGGTAGTGTTGCTGCCCAACCCTCATCCGAGTCCGCCACAATACTTAAACGAAAATCAAATGATATCGGATAGAATTATGGAATGCTAGTTGATCCAATGAATGTGGATAGAGTGCAATGTAAATTGTGTTTGAAGATAATGTCCGGAGGAGCTTATAGGATAAAGGAACACATTGCCCATATTTCTGGGAATGTGTCTGCATGTCCGAAGTCTACACCAGATGATAAAGTTAAATGTAAGAATGCAATAGCCGAGGGAAAGAACAAGAAAAAAAATAAGAGAATGGAAGAAGAGGTGATGAGATCGGAGGTGAATATTACGAAGGGAGGGGATGGTGAAGAAGAAGTTGAAGTGCTAGGAAGCTCGAGACAACCTCATCCTCTTGGCCTAATGGATAAATTTGCATCTTCCATCAACCCTTCAGCTTCTTTGAGTGTGGGAAAGACACAAAGACAACAAAATATCAGTGAAGCTCTATTTAAAGAAAGAACACATGCTGTGAGAAGATATTGTGCGAGATGGGTGTATGAAGCGGGTATACCTTTTCATGCTATTGATAATGATAGCTTCAAAATGTTGGTTGAGGCGGTCGGTCAATTTGGACCCGGTTTTAAACCTCCTAGTCAATACGAACTGAGAGAGCCATTATTGAAGGAAGAGGTTGAGAGAACTAAAAATCTAATGAAGGAACATGAAGAAGAATGGGACCTAAATGGGTGCTCCATAATGACAGATGCTTGGACTGACAGAAAAAGAAGGAGCATCATGAACTTATGTGTGAATTCGAGGGTGGGTACTATTTTTCTTTCCTCTAAGGAATCTTCGGATGAGGCACATACAAGTGAAGTCATTTTTGAGTATATTGACAAATGCATTGAAGAAGTTGGGGTTCCAAAAGTGATTCAAATAGTAACAGACAATGCTGCTAACAATATGGGAGCTGCCAAGTTATTGAAAGATAAGAGGCCAAATATATTTTGGACCTCATGTGCTACTCACACTATCAATCTCATGCTTGAAAGCATTGGAAAACTGTCTAAGTACAAGAAAATCATTGATCAAGCCAAGACATTCACTATCTTCATATATGCACACCATAAGACCTTAGCCTTAATGAGGTCATTTACCAAGAAGAGGGACATAGTCAGACCTGGAGTCACCAGATTTGCTTCTTCCTTCCTCACTTTGCAGAGTTTGGTAGAGAAAAAGGGCCAATTGAGAGCAATGTTTACTAGCAGTGAATGGGAGAATTGTAAATGGTCCAAGACTGTCAAGGGAAAAAGTGCCTACTCTACCGTGTTGAGCATGAGCTTCTGGAATGGTGTGACATTATGTTTGAAGGTTTTTGCACCTCTAGTTAGAGTACTCAGAATTGTTGATGGGGATAGAAAGCCATCCATGGGCTTTTTATACGGAGAGCTTTTGCGGGCGAAGCAAGATATAAAAGAAGCCTCAAATAATCTTGAGAGAAACTATCAAGTTGTTTGGGATATTATTAATGCACGAATTGCTAATAGGCTAGATAGTCCATTACATTTGATGGCCTACCTCTTGAATCCTTATTACTTTTACAAGGATAACAACATTCAATTTGATGAAGTTGTCACAGAAGGGGTTCTAAACTGTGTGGAGACTTTTTTTACTGATGATATTGACATGCAAAATCAGCTTATAAATGTGGAGTTGCCAAAATATAAGAATAGAGAGGGAGCTTTTCGTAAAGCTTTGGCATTAAAAGGATGTCAAGAAAATTATAAAGCTTTTAATCCAGGTAAAAAATTTGAAATTTGAAATTTGTATAGTCAAATTTGAAATTTGTATACTGAGTCACTGACTATACTGACCCTGATATCTTTATTATTCTAAGCAGCAAACTGGTGGTCAAATTTTGGACATCAAACGCCTAATTTGCAAAGGCTTGCTAGAAGAATCTTGTGGTTAACCACTAGTTCATCTGGGTGTGAAAGAAACTGGAGCACTTTTGAAGGGGTTCGTACTTCGTAGTGTTCAAATATTTATTTCATTATTCACATATTTAATTTTGTTCTAACTAAGTTCTAACTAGTAACCACTTATTGACTTTTGTAGATACATACGAAGAAAAGGAATAGAATAGATGTTAATCGATTGAACAATCTAGTTTATGTCCAATTTAATGCAAAATTGACGAACAAGCACAAAAGGGAGCAAGAGAAGAAAGTTGATGTGCTTCTAGCAAGTGATGCTAGTAGTGCACAGGCATGGATTATTGACGGGGGTGATGATGATGAAGCTGAGCCTGGAACTGGTCTTACTTGGCAAACGGTCGGTGATGCATCCGGAGCTGACGAAATGCTACAACTCCGTAGAAGTTCTAGAGTGAGGGAACTTCATGAAGATGATTTTGAATCAGAAGATGAGGAGGATCCAATTAATGTTGAATTTGAGTCCGATGAAGAGCATGTGTTGGAAAATTATGGAGAGGAGGAGTTCGACTTCGATGTTTAGAACTTAGAAATTTTAATGTGTTGGTAGACTGGTAGTTGTGAATCTCATCTTGTTGGATATGTTATGTTTTGGTGCTTTTGGTTTTGGATATGTTTTAATGTGTTAATGGTGGATGTTAGTATGTCCAGTGGCTGTTTTTGAAGTTCATCACCAGGTTGTTTTTGAAGCCTGATTATTATTGGAGACCTTACATATTTCTCCACTTTCAGAGCCAGTTCCAAAATAGCATTCCTGGGTTCTGTTCTATGTATGCTTTATTATCTGTCTTTGTTATATTTTTCTTGTAACTCAGTGGTACATCACTGCACCTATATTGAATGACTTACTGTGAGTTAAATGGAAGATAAGGTTTCATGAGATCACCCCCGATATTTGGAATAATGGTTGTGTTGTTGTTTCTTTTATATGCTGTGAAAATGGAACATTAGCACTTAGCAGCTTAATGTATGCATACTTATATTTTTTTGTATTTATTGTTTCTTACACATGATATCAGGAATTAAAGTTTTGTTGCGAATTGTTATGAAGTATTACTCTATATGAACTTGTTGTTTGTACTTTTTGTTGGTTTACTTGTGACAATTCACTTGCAGTTAAACTAATGTTGAAGTCCAGATTAATAACCAGTCTTCGTGAGTAGATTGGACCTTGCTTCCATTTTTATTTTTGATTAAATTTCTCATACATTTTTTACGTTGCAACTTGTACTGCATCTAAGTTTAGTTTAATTGATTATGTAATTCTGCAGAGAGATTGAAAGCAAGGAGTTTAAAAAAGTAATGGCATGGATGCGGTCTCATAACAGACAGGGGGCTCATAGCAATGGGCTACGTTTTGGTCTTAGAGCTCACAAGTCTGTTGAAAGAGCAGGTGTACTTGAGTACTTCTTCGACAAGGATGGAAAGCAAAGGATCAAGTATGAGAAGTTTGTTCAATTTTTGAGGGATTTGCATGAGGAGGTAATTTCATTTCTTTAGTGATTTGATTTTAAGTATGTATAAACAGGAGGGTTGGAGTTGTTCATTTGACTTGAACTATCAAATGTTAATTGAGAGGCTATACACACTCAGGCACTTGCACACTGTGGCAAATTGGTATATGATTTGTAATGGCTTTCTAGTTGTGGGGAATTACATTTAACTTTTTTGGACAAACAGAAGGCTAATATATGGTCTAAGAGAGAAGTAAGGGAATGTCATATGGAACCAAGCACTTAAATGTCTCTCATATTTAGTTATTTACAACAGTCTCTCATATTTACAGTCTCTCATATCATATGTAAGGAACACTTGAATTATTGCAACCAAGCACTTCTCAAGCTCCTCCACCTTCGACTGCAGTTCAAAAAGAAATCAAACTCATATTAGTTTAAAAAAAAACTTAAATTTCAGAGTATGAGAAAAAAAAAAAATTTTAAATCCAGTTCGGCGCCTAGGCGCCGCCTAGGCGCCCTAGGCGCTAGGCGCTCCAAAAACGAACCGACTACGCCTAGCGCAATTTAGAACACTGGGAAATAGAATTCACAATAGAATTGACTCCAGGAGCGGAGCCTATCACTTCATCAGTGTACCGGCTGGCTCCTAAGGAGTTGGTTGAATTGAAAGAGCAAGTTGATGACCTTCTGGAGAAGATTTTTATTCGGCCCAGTGTTTCACCATGGGGAGCACCCATACTATTTGTGCCGAAGAAGGATGGGACGGTACGCCTGTGTATTGACTACAGGGCACTGAACGATGTAACCATCAAGAACCAGTATCCCTTGCCACGCATTGACGATCTATTCGATCAATTGAGTGGTGTTAGTGTATTCTCAAAGATCGATCTTAGATCGGTTATCATCAGATTAGAGTGCGGAAAGAGGATATACCGAAGACAGCCTTCAGGACCAAGTATAGACACTATGAGTTCTTAGTTATGCTGTTTGGTTTAACCAATGCGCCATTTGTGTTCATGAGTTTGATGAACAGAGTTTTTCATCTGTACATGGACAAGTTCGTAGTTGTGTTTATTGATGACATCTTGATATATTCCAAGAGCCACGAAGAGCATAAGGAGCATCTCAGAATCGTGCTAGAGACGCTGAGACAGGAGAAGTTGTACGCCAAACTCAGTAAATGTGAGTTTTGTATGGATATGGTGCCTTTCCTGGGACATATCATCTCGGGAGAAGGACTTTCAGTTGATCCGGAGAAGGTTGCTGTAATAGAAACTTGGCCCACACCTACATCAGTTGCGGAAGTGAAAAGTTTTCTCGGACTTGCTGGATACTATCGGAGGTTCGTGGAAAAAATTTCAAGGATTACGGAGCCTATGACGCGGCTGACACATAAGGACCAGGAGTTTGCATGGACAGAAGATTGTTAGAAGGCCTTTGAGGAGTTGAAGAGGTGATTGACGACAACACCGGTCTAGACTCTTCCTTCAGGATCGGGAGGCTTCGTAGTTTATAGTGATGCGTCAGGCAGTGTACTAGAATGTGTTTTGATGCAACATGCAAAGTTATCGCTTATGCATCTAGGCAGCTGAAGGTTCATGAGAAGAACTACCCGACGCACGATCTTGAGCTAGCTGCAGTAATATTTGTATTAAAGATATGGAGGCACTATCTTTATGGAGAGAAGGTAGAAATCTTTACTAATCACAAGAGTCTGAAGTATTTCTATACTCAGAAAGAGCTCAATATGAGACAGAGACGTTGGCTAGAGTTAATGGTCGATTTTGATATAGATTTGCAGTACCATCCTGTAAGCACCCTGATTTTTGGAATCTAATATTTTTGGTATTATGAAATTATTATGATTAAGAAAAAAATTTATTTATTTTTAGCTAATTATAATATATAATATCATAAATTTATAATTATGTTTATTTAATTAATTATTAATATTGTACAAAAAATATATTTTTTGGTGTACAACTATTAATAGTGTATTGTATAATTTTTTCGGAATTTATTGAGGTCCAAAACTATTTTATGGCCATATACATACATATATATATATAAAGAATTAAAATTAAACCTAAATTCTAAACCCAAACCCATAAACCTAAACCCACTAAACCAAACCCAAATCCTAAAACCTACCCGTACACAGCAAACCACCTCCTCCATATATATATATATATATATATATATATATATATATATATATATATATATATATAAAACCAAAATCCTAACCCTAACCCATCACCCAGCCTCCACTCCCTTCGCCGGTGCGCCGCCGACCGCCGACCTCCGGAGCGTTGGAGCGCGGCCGGCAGCGGCAACATCGGCAACAGTAGCAGTCGTGCGCCCCCCTTCGCACGCAGCCTCCGGCCTCCTCGCTCGTTCGATTTGTATCCCGTCTTCGCTGGTATGTTCACAACCTAATCCTCTAGGATTTCCTTCAAGTGTAACGAATTTAGGCACCCCGGTTTGATCGAAAAATCGACCGAAAGTTGGCCGAAAAACTGTTCAGAAACAGTTCAGAATTTCAGTCCAAGTACCCATGTTCATGTCCAATTTTCTACCAACTCATTTATTATTTTTAAAATATAATTGAAAGGACTTCTTCACAATATAACCAAGATTTTTAATGTTCTTTTAGTTTTTATTAGTTTGCTATAATGGTTAAATTATTCTTGTTCCAAAACGACCAAAAATTTGTTTTTAAAACACCCAAAATCTCGCGATACGGGGTACGTCCCGTCAAATGAGGCAATTTCGTCGTATACGAGTTACACCGAAAGACGCGTATCGTCAACGCGGACGTGTGGGCTTTCGTGAAACTTGATTTGGATGTGCGTGCATACCGAAATCAACGTATATCCGTCAAAAAGTACCGTATTGACTTGTTCTGACACTGGTCCTAATTTTGTGTGTGCTTGTCGTTTCATAACGAAACTTGTGCCATCGAATTCACAGCATTACGCTGGTCCTGTGACCCCAGTTTGGTTCGATTCTGAGAACGTTGACGAAACATTGTTTCGTGGGCCCCACGGTTCCACATGACGGACAATTTTGTGATCGGCTCATCGGAATCCAGTTATGGATGTTCCGTTGGGTTCGTATCGTCGTTCTGGACTCATAGACACTAAGTTTGACAAATTTGGAGAACTTTATCTTTGGTACGTTTTACGGTGCAAAGTGGGCCACATGTGGATCCCGCTTTGGCCCAAAACTGTCAAATTTTGCTCCTGTGTCTAAATTGGACTTATGGGTAGTCAATCCTAGATATTTCAAGTATTTTGAGAATATTGATGATGTTTGTTTTAGTATCCGGAGGTGTACGTGCAGATTCCACTTCCCAGGAGCAATTGACGGAGTTCAGAATTCAGGCAAATGTACCTTGCCATGATGTATCACAGTTCCTTGCCTTTATTATCTTATTTAATTATTATAGTTATTTGATATGTTTGATGTGTGTGTTTACCCTAGGACCTTGAGACGTTGCTTAGCGTCCAAACAAGATTCCGGTGTCGACGCCGTACGCGGAGTCGTGTAACGTCACTTAGAGAGTTGATTCCACTATCCTATTTTTACGTGCTTGCTTTACCAAGTACGCCATATCCTAGGACACTTGACACTATTTCATGTGACAGAATCTTTCTTGATTATTCATGGTGATTCTGCATAGGCTTACAGGATTCGTGATATGAGACTTGCATATTATATGGATATTATTTTGACTCGTTGCACTAGCTAGAGGTCATGATCTTGCCTGTTATGGACATGAGACGTTATAGACATGAGGTTACATTGGGTGGGGAGAGATACACCATACTACAGGCTGATTATTGATATATATATACTATACTACTAGAGGTGCCTTGGACTCTGTCCCAGATCTTTGGCACCTATACTGAGTCTTGATACTACTTGCTGCTATGGGCTCCCCGACACAGAGCCTGTAGTGGTTTCAGCCTGAGTACAAATGATGCTCTCACGTGCATATCACATAGATGGTTACAGTAGTTTACCCTTGAGTATGTGACATTATACTATTTTACTTTTGGCATGTTGTTTCTTGTACCTTGTTACGTCCCTCTGAGGACCTGGTCCTCTGCTAGTTTTTGCAGCATAGACGGTTACAGAGCCTTTGGAGTTGCTGATGGAGTTGCTTGTCTTGCAAGCATTATTACCAGGTACTTATATCATATCTACCGGAGTTATGATTATTTATTCATATTATTTATTTATCTACTGATGTAGCCTAGTTTTATAGACTCGTATTTCTTTCTCGAGTCTATTCCAGTTTGTGTGTTACTGGACGACTGACTTTAGCACATGTAGCTCATTCTTGTGTATTCTGTTCATTGTGGATTGAGGCATAGATATTTATATTTACATGATTATTTAGATAGTGACCATTATAATACAGCTTATACGTATTCGAGTCGGACCAGAGTCTGGTCGAATGCGTAGCTGGCATGTTACATATTCCTAGTCCTACGTATTTTGGGACTGGACATGACATATTTTTTGTGGTGGCCCATGCAGGTCCTGATTAAATCATTTCAGTTACTTTCCAGTATCGAGCGAGCCTGTAATCAGGATTAGCAGTATTAGTATCTCAATCCATAACTGATTTGACAATTTTTTAGCATTTGATTATCGCCCTTGGACTTCATAATTGTATAATTCTCTCAACATATTTATTATTGTTTATCATCTCTCCCTATTTCAGAGGGATGGACGTTCGTGCGCGATGTTTCCTCCAGAAGCAGATCATTTTCAAGGTAGAAGAAGACATGCTGGATATAAAGTTTTGAGAAGATGGTTATCCTTAGTAGGAAAGATAGATAGGTTATCCTTATATGCTAGAGCTAGTGTAGATTGTTAGCATGAGAATTCAATATAGTTTTGAGTTTAAGGATTAGTTGTATTACCCCCTCGACTGCATCCCTATCCTTCCTATCAAATTCTTATCTTGTGTTGCATATATGGCCTCGTGCTTTTTGCAACAACGATCTTTCTAATTATAACAATGAGTAGATCCTTCTTCTTTTCCTAGTTGTGCCTTAATTACAAAATTAATCCCTTAGCTGGTACCACTGCTTGTGTTAATATCCATATCACCATAGATATCAGTTCTTTTTTACTCTAATCCCCTTGATCTAGTCACCATGACTCGATTCTCCAAATACCTGCCTAATTGTGCCTTATTCAACCATGTAGACTTATTAGAAATTCTTCTTTTCGTGGCCTGAATTATGGTCTCTTCGTCATCAACGCCAATCAATGATCGAAGCCTCTATACCACCTTGCCTTAGTTAGATCCGACTCAGTCATTTCTTTTGCCTTGTAGAAGCTTGACATATACAAGTACAGTAATGGATGGGTAGTTATTTCTCTTATAAAGTTGTTGATCAATAACACCCTGATAGTTTCTAGGTTCCTTTAGAAAACCCTTGATTACGGCCAGTAAATCCTAGAATTCTTGTATCCTTATTTAGAAAATAGGCCCTTCCAGAAATCTTGTTAGCAGGACCATGACCTTAGTTTTGGATACCAACTTAATTTTTTGATAATTTGGATAGATCGTAGCCCCTGGTTTTAGTGTAGGGTTATTTCTAGAAATTTAGGGTAAATTTGAATTTATTTTGGTGCTAATTAGGTTAATCTCAAATGGATTAAATTACCTATTTAATTTCTGTATCCTTGATACCCTTTGTTGTGGCTCGGATATTTGGAGCACAACACTATCCTTTCCTTTTCAACAACTTTCCTCTTATGACCTAGACTAGTCACTCTACACCTATGACATGACTATCACTCACAAACTGGCATTCCCATTCTTTGTTTTAGTCACACGACATTCGCGATGCAATTGTACACACAAATGACACATAGATATCCTTTTTCTGTTGCAGCCAATTTTAATACTCAACACCGACTGTCACGACCCGCACTCGGTGTAAGGGTACAAGTCGGGAACAACGCCCAGCCTACGCCGCATAATCGACAGTAGAACGCTATTTGGATAATCTATCTAATAATATGATGAGCCACCAACAATATCAATATACTCAATCACAGATCTAAGATGGAAATGAGCATGAATATGATAAAGAATAGAATAGTCACATACAACTTATGAATCAAATAATAACATCAATGAATCCGAAGAAAACTAAACAATAAGCTGGAGACAAATCCAGTACAAGAAAATGCTAAGAAGCTACAAGTCCCGGGTCATCTGTCTCAGTCAGGATGAGTTCCTCCTGAGCCAGGCTCTCTGACTCTAAGCCCACAACATCCTGAGGCCCATAATGAGTAAGGTACCACTCCTCAGTGTCATCTAGAAAAAAATATTCAGTCAGGAAAGGAGCAGAGTACATCTCTAACATCAGTTCTAATCAATAATATAAATTATGTAGCAGTAAATAGATGAAAATATACAAGATGCAACAATAGATATAAGAGATATACAATAAAGGTAATACTGTAAATAAATACGAGAATGAACAATATGACAATGAACAAGAATACTAATGACTAAGTGTGTGAGTAATAACTTTAACATGTGATCGGCTTGGGAACTTGCACAAGAGTAAAAGGCCTGGTTAATCATACGTACGGTGTATGATCAACACTCACAAGGAACAAGACATGCACAAGGAGGGTATGATCACATATCTATACTACAATACTCCCCACCCCCGACTGGTATAGGGGATCCAACCATGATACGCTATGGCACAGGATTCTCCAGGAAGATAACAACTCTTCTCGAGAATCAGTGTCTTTATATGTACAAGATAATCAATGAAACAAAGCTTGCACAAGATACACCATATACCAAGGATTAACATCTCATGACAAGATCCGGATATACCAACCGTGTAACCATCGTGTCAAGAAATCATGGATATCTATACTAGATACAATGAACATAGAGGATATCATAAATGAGAAACTATCAGAGAATGTACTGGCCTGAATCCGGGTGAATAGTCTCACAAATGTCTGATACGGTGCCTCGAAGACCTAGATAGAGAATACAACATCAATACAAGATTTCAGAATGAAAATAAGTTAAACTAGTCAACTTTTAGGTCAAAGAACCATTTCTAAGTCAAAACAGTCAAACTAGGTCAACTCTAAGTCAAATCGGTCAAACTTGGTCAAACTACCTATTTTTAGGTTACATGAGTCTATCTCAATGATGTTGGGTTCAAAACTATGAAACTAGGCCATACAAGCTAAATCTAGGATACTAAGATACCGTATCTCATGATACGCAAACAAGAGATATAGAATAGCATATATACATATCCAAACAATATTAAATATACTAAACATAATTACGAAATGCTATGTGGATACCTTGGCTTTGAACCAACTCGCTATCGCACCACTAAACACTCATCTTGGTACCCAAACCCAAATACCTTGTGTATTCTTAATACATTGGCATTTACCTTGGTATCTTACGGTAAACGTGATATCTAGTATATATCTAACTACCCCTCAACTATATATAATAATATATGTATATATCAATCTAATATAGTTTCTAGTATATACTGACATGAATATTAACTACTCACTACCAAACTAATCACTAAATACATATACACATACATACCCACATATATAGATAACTTAAGATACATAAGAGGTATAACTAAATAAATACCAATTAACTAGATACTACTAACTAACTAGATACTATTAACTACTAATAAACTAACAATTTAATAACTAGCTAAAACTAACTAACTGAACATTTAAACCAATGCCTAACCTTGCTGCCTACACCTTGATACATGCTGTTGCTGCTGCGAGAAGCTGCTGCTGCTGCTACTGTAGAGAGCTGCTGCTGCTGCTTCAATAAGTTGCGTTGCTGCTGCTGGCAACTGCTGCTACTGCTACTGCAGAGAGCTGTTGCTCCAATAAGTTGCGTTGCTGCTGCTGGCAACTGCTGCTGCTGCTGGCAACTGCTGCTGCTGCTTCAATAAGTTGTTGTTGCCGCTACTGAAAGCTGCTGCTGCCGCTGCTGGCAACTGCTGCTGCTGCTTCAATAAACTGCGCTGCTGCTGCTGCTGAAAGCTGAGCCTCATCCCCCCCCCCTCTAATGCACACACACACAACAACAACAACACACACACATATATATATATACACCAATATATATCAACTATATATATATATATATATATATATATATATATATATATATATATATATATATATATATATATATATATATATATATATATATATATATATGTATACCCTCTCCCAACTATACCAATACATATATACATACATATATATATATATATATATATATATATATATATATATATATATATATATATATATATATATATATATATATATATATATATATATATACACACACCTATATACTTTAGATATAGTATATCGTTCATATATATACATAGCATCACATACACGTATGCATATAATATAACATACAAGTTATATATGACATAACTTACTCAATTAGCTATTATATATATAGAGGCCTCTCTCTCTCTCTCTCTCTCTCTCTCTCTCTATATATATATATATATATATATATATATATATATATATATATATATAGAGGTACTTGATACACTAGCACATATAAATACATATGTATACATAACAATACATATATATATAAATGCATATGAATACATCTACTACAATAGTTAAGAACAATAGAAATTAGATCTAGAAATAAAATACAACAACCAGGTGGAGTGTATCGCACCCGTATCACACTAGATCTATGATACGCTTGCGATACGAGTCCACCACACAACCAAACGTACCCGGAAGGACACGAGCAAGTCTAATATATTATTTATGAACAACACGAAGAGTCAAACACCTATCTACGTGTCCGTGTCAAAATGTGACATGCACAAAGTCCCGTATCGGAGAAAAAACTCCTAAATCAACACGTATCACCAAATTATTGGGATACGACCTACACGTACCTAATTGTGGACACAACACTAGCCACAAACACACAAACACATGTCAAGTTGATCTATATGATCAATTGACAAACACAACAAGTGTCAATCTCGAAATTCTCCCAAAATTGACACAAAAAGTACCATAACTTTCTCAATAGGCCTCCTATGAACTCAATTCCAAATCCTATGGGTAGCCTATACATATGTGTTGATTTTTTATAGTTAAAACTCAAATTTAGAACCTAATTGAAGGAAGAAAACTGAATTGTACCTATTAGGAGATGGATTCCCAATGCAACCTCCAAATGTGATAAAATTGGCCTCCAACTTGAAGATCCTTGCTCCTCTTTGTATATCCTTGCTTCCTCGTTCTAGATCCTTGCTCCACTAGCCTCCAATGATAATTTTGGAAGGAATTGGGATAAAATTTGGTAGGGAATTGATGTAGGAATGAAGAAATTTTGTTGAGAAAAATTCTAGATCTAGATTTGAAATGAAAAAAGGAGAGAGAAACTTTTTTCCCCTCTTTAAGTAGGCCGGCCCCCCTTGCCCCTTCCTCAAGATACTATGTAATGTCCATTATACCCCTTGGGGCCTCTCATTAAGAAATAATTAATGAAGGAAGGTTCTAGTCTAATAGTTTAATTAAATTAATCATCCTCCTAATCAATGGACTTCTAGTTGGGCTCAATTCTAACAATTAATACAGGTTGGTCCATGAGTCTAAACTAAACTAGTTAGGTCCACTAACACAAGTCCAAAATAATAAACAAACATCTAAAAATAATAAAATAATACAATAAATAATTATTCACATGCACAATATTTAATTAATTATAAAATTACCAAAATATTTTTTTCTAGAAAATGTGGTAGTTACAAGTCTACCCTCCTTAAAATAATTTCGTCCTCAAAATTCAAAGATGAAAACTATCCCCAGAAAATAAAAGAATAAAATAAAAGAACATAACATAACTAGGAAAGAACATACCTTAAGGCACAAACAAATATGGATAACGCTCTCGCATCTCATCCTCTCTCTCCTAGGTAGACTCCCCCAGAGAGTGATGCCTCAATGCGACGCGTACCAAAGGAATAGTCTGGTTCCTCAGCACCTTCTCTCTTCGATCCAGAATCTCAACTGGTTGCTCTGGATAGCTAAGAGTAGGGCCCACCTCTATCTCCGAGTGATCCAACACATGACTAGGATCTGCCAAGTAACGTCTCAACTGCGACACGTGAAATACGTTATGCACTCCCTCAAATGCAGGTGGCAAGTCTAGTCTATAAGGAACTGTAAGGACCCTCTCTAGAATAGTGAAAGGTCCGATGAATCTCGAACTAAGCTTTCCGCCTCCAACAAAGCGAATCGTGCCTCGTATCGAAAAAAATTCTCAGAAACACCAAACCACCCACCTAGAACAAACACCACCTTAAGAACTTAATCTATAACAAACAACCAATATCAAGCACAAAATAAAAAAATCTAAAACTATACCTCAAACTCCAAAGGTCTCCGGTGGCTATCGGCCCAATGCCGCCGTCTGTCCTGCGCCACTCGAAGTATGTCTCTGATCAACTGAACCTTCTTCGCTGCATCCACAACCATCTCTGGCCCAAGCAAAACTCTCTCTCCAACATCATCCCATGACAAGGGAGTACGACATCTCCGACCGTACAGAGCTTCAAAAGGTGACATCTCTATACTAGCCTGGTAGCTATTGTTGTAAGCAAACTCTACCAAATGAAGATGGTCCTCCCAAGAACTCCCAAAATCTAGTACACAAGTGCGCAACATATTCTCGAGAGTCTGAATAGTCCTCTCTGACTGTCCATCTATCTGGGGATGATATGCAGTACTGAACTTGAGCTGAGTGTCCAAAATCGCCTGCAAACTCCTCCAGAAATAAGAAATAAAATGACTATCCCGATCCGAGACTATGCTGACGGGAACTCCATGTATCCTGACGATCTGCCTCACATACATCTCTGCCAGCTTCTTCGTAGACAAACCCACGTTGAAAGGCAAAAAGTGGGCCGACTTGGTCAACCTGTCAACGATGACCCAAATCGCGTCTTTCCGGAACTCTATGTATCCTGACGATCTGCCTCACTTACATCTCTGCCAGTTCTCCATAGACAAACCCACCTTGAAAGGCAAAAAGTGGGCCGACTTGTTCAACTTTTCAACGATGACCCAAATTGCGTCTTTCCCTCCTAGAGATCATGGAAATCCAGACACCAAATCCATAGTAATATGCTCCCACTTTCACTCTGGAATAGGTAATGGCTGAAGTAAACCTCCTGGCCCTGCCTCTCGGCTTTCACCTGCTGGCACACTAAGCATCTGTTTACAAGCTGTTCCACTTCCCTCTTCATGCCATACCAATACACACTCTCTCGCATATCCCGATACATCTTGTTGGCACCTGAATGTATGGAATACTGAGAGTGATGCGCTTCCTGTAATACCTCTTTATGCAGTTCTCCACTAGGTACACACAACCTATCACCATGCCGCAAAGAACCATCCTCAGCAATGGTGAAATCATCCTCCAATCCTGCTCTCACTTGAGCTCTGATGCTCCTCAGAGATATATCCTCATACTGGGCTGCTTTGATCCTGTCTATCAACTCTGAATGTATCTGCAATCCCTACATCTGCATAGCAAAACCAAGAACTATCACCTCGATGCCCAAGCTTTCCAAGTTCTCTAACAAATATCGATCCTGCGTCAAGAACATAGCTACCGGATACCTTCTCAAAGCATCGGCAACTACATTAGCTTTCCCTGGATGATACTGCAAAGATATATCAAAATCCTTTATCAGTTCCAGCCACCGATGCTACCTCATGTTCAAGTCCTTCTGTGTGAAAACGTACTTCAAGCTTTTGTGGTCTGTGAAGATCTCCACACGCTCTCCGTACAAATAGTATTTCCACAACTTCAGCGCAAAGATGACTGCTGCCAATTCCAAATCATGGGTAGGTTAGTTCTTCTCATGATGATGCAATTGCCTGGATGCATAGGCAATTACTTTCCCATTCTGCTAAAGAACACAATCCAAACCTTTTTCTGATGCATTACTATAAATAGTGAAACCTCTAGACCCTGATGGCAACGTCAAAATAGGAGCAGACGTCAATCTCTTCTTGAATTCCTTAAAAGAAACCTGGAAAACCTCCGTACAAACAAACTCTACATCCTTCCTGGCGAGTATGGTCATCGGCTCTGCAATCCTCGAAAAATCTTGCACAAACTTCCTGTAGTAGCCTGTCAATCCCAAGAAACTTTTGATCTCTGCTATTGAACTCAGGGTCTTCCAAGACTCCACTGTTGTGATCTTCTTCGAATCCACTGAAATACCATTACCAGTCACAACATGCCCCAAGAACTCCACCTTGTCCAGGAAGAACTCACACTTGGACAGCTTTTCATACAGCTTCTCCTTCCTCAGCACTTCCAATATAATCCGCAAATGCTCCTCGTGCTCCTCCGGTGTCTTCGAGTAAATGAGTATGTCGTCGATGAACACCACCACGAACTTGTCAAGGTACTGATGGAATACCTTGTTCATCAAGTTCATAAATACTGTCGGGGCATTAGTCAACCCAAACAGCATCACCATAAACTCATACTGACCATACCGAGTTCTAAAAGCAGTCTTCGGTATGTCCTCCGGCTTCACTTTCACTTGGTGGTAGCCTGATCTCAAGTCTATCTTAAAAATTACCTTGGCACCACTCAACTGATCGAACAAGTTATCAATCCGTGGCAAAGGGTACTTATTCTTGATAGTAAGATTATTCAATGCCATGTAATCAATGCACATGCGCACTGATCCATCCTTCTTTGGTACAAACAATACCGGGGCTTCCCACGGTGAAGAACTCGATCTGATAAACCCCTTATCTTGTAATTCGTCCACCTGCTTCTTCAGCTCGACCAGCTCGTTGTTGTTTACTCTATAGACATGCTACAAAATTAGTTCTGCACCTGGCACCAAGTCTATAGAATTCAACATCTCGATCTGGCGGCAATCCTGACAATTCCTCAGGAAACACATCCAAGAACTCTGCTATCAACGGATGCGACAACTCCTTGTCTTCCACCATAGCTCTACAAATAATGCCTTCTCCCTGCTCTGTAGATCCTCTAGCAAACTCGAACTCTGGCTCTCCTGGCGGACCAAACAAAACTCTACCTCCTCTATAAAATACTAGCACGGTGCCTACTCAACCAATCCATCCCGAGTACAATATTATAGCTCAAAAGTGACATTACAAGTAGACACGCACTCAACTTTCGGCCTCATAGAGTAACTCTTCGATCCTTGCAAATATCATTAACCAGGATAATGCCTCCCAGGTCATGATTTTGCAAGTTCTAAACAAAGACTCAGTTACCAAACCATGCTTCAGAGCAAAAGAAACGGATATAAAACTATGGGAAATACCACTATCAAACAAAGCTAAAGCTGGAATAGAATCAAGAAGAACAGTACCTGCAATGACATCTCCGGTGGGCTCGTCCTCCTCGACTGTTATAGCGAACGCTCGTCCCTGATGTGCACCTCCCTGGTGCTGATGCTGGACCTAATGCTGATGCTGGATCGGAAGCGGTTCCCTCGATTGTACTGAAGGTGGTCTCGTCTGTGTCCTCGGAGCTGAAGCTGCTCCCTGAACTGCACGACGAGGACTGGAAGGACACTCCCTCAGCTGATGTCCTTCAGTACCACAATACAAACAAACTCCCAACCTCTTCCTACAAACTTTCCAGATGTGGTCGGGCTTCTTGCAGAAGTGGCAGGAAGCTTGCTGTAACTGTCTCTGCTGCTGTGGTGCCTGGTGAAACGGTGCCCTAACTGGAGTCTGGTACTGCTGCGGCTGATGGAAAGGCCTGGACTGGAAATGAGGACGCTTGGCAAATACTGCTTTGCTGTTGGCCCCCAGAAAAGAATTATGATCTCTCTTGGGCTTCAAACCCAACTCCCGCTCAACCTTGCATGCCTCCGCAAGTATCTCCGAGTAGGTCTCATAAAAAGATAGAATGAGGATCTTCACTTCCCAGTTTAGACCCTCACAAAAACGAATAGCCCGAACCTCCGACTCTCTCACCAAATACTCTGTAAATTGGCTTAGCCTGCCGAACTCTGCAGCGTACTCCTCCACAGACATGCTCTTCTGAATGAGGCTCTCAAACTGCCTTCCCAAGTCTAGCCTGTCTTCCCGAGCGAAGAACTTCTTCTTGAAGAGGTCCTTGAACACCTCCCAAGACTGTCCTGCATCAACCAGAATCGACTTATTCTTGAACCAAGTATGGGCCACGTCGAACAGTTGAATTCCTACCGCCTCAACCTTCAGATCCTCGGAAAGACGGGATACCCTCATAAGACGCTCAATGTCCTCGAGCCAATCATCAGCATAGACGATGCCCTATGTCCCCTTGAAGACCCTAGGCTCCACCTTCTTGAAGTCCTGAAAGTTGCTTGGCCGAAGCTGAGCAACCTGAGGAGCAACCTGCTGCTGGACCGGAACTCCTCTTTCTACTATGGCACGAGCAAGCTGATGAGCACTCTCGATGTCGGTCTACCTCTGATGTGCCTCAGACTGAGCCCTCTGCGCCTCTAGCATCTCGGGAAACAGTATGAACATCTGTGTCGCATCTGCTGGCACGAAAGATGGAGGTGGAAGTCCCTCAGATACAGCTAGTACAGTCCTCTGAGTAGGTGGTGGACCTCCGAAAGCAGCTGACATTCCAATCACCGGAGAAATGACTGGTGCAGGCCCTCAGAACATCGCAGACCTCTCAGAAACTGCTCTTTCCTGCTGCGATCTAGTCTTAGGCGGCATCCTGAGACAAAGTAAAAGAAAGAATCAATATGGCACATGATGTAAGATACTCAAAGGAAGGGCAGATTAAAAGATCAAGTATTAATATCAAGAAAGAATAGTTGAATGAATCAAAAGAATTTTTCCTAGATGGGATTGAGAATTCTCAGCCTATATCCTATAACTTGTAACATGCTCGTAATAGCACTCAATTCAGAGCACCACTACGAATCGCACTAAATGCAACCTCGATAGACCTGCATGGGCCACCACTAAAAATGTGTCACGACCCGCATCCGATGTAAGGGTACAATTTAGGAACAACGCCCAGCCTACGCCGCAGAATCGGCGGTAGAACGCTGTTTGGATAATCTATCTAACAATATAATGAGCCACCAACAATATTAATATACTCAATCACAGATCTAAGATGGAAATGAGCACGAATATGATAAACAATAGTATAGTCACATACAACTCATGAGTCAAATAATAACATCAATGAGTCTGAAGAAAACTAAACAATAAGCTGGAGACAAATCCAGTACAAGAAAATGCTAAGAAGCTACAAGTCCCGGGTCATCTGTCTCATGACTAGTATAGATCCTTGCTCCTCTTTATAGATCCTTGCTCCACTAGCCTCTAATGGTGATTTGGGAAGAAATTGGGATAAAATTTAGTAGGGAATTGATGTAGGAATGAAGGAATTTGGTTGAGAAAAATTCTAGATCTAGATTTAAAATGAAAAAAAGGAGAGAGAAACTTTCTCCCCCTCTTTAAGTAGCCCCCCTTGCCCCTTCCTCAAGCTACTATGTAATGTCCATTATACCCCTTGGGGCCTCTCATGAAGAAATAATTAACGAGGAAAGGTTCCAGTCTATTGGTTTAATTAAATTAATCATCCTCCTAATCAATGGGCTTCTAGTTGGGCTCAATTCTAACAATTAATACATGTTGTTCCATGAGTCTAAACTAAACTAGTTAGGTCCACTAACACAAATCCAAAACAATAAACTAACATATAACAATAATAAAATAATATAATAAATAATTATTCACATGTACAATATTTAATTAATTATAAAATTACCAAAATATCATTTCCTAGAAAATATGGTAGTGACACCGACTCAATTCTTCCGGCAACCTTGACATTCATAAGCCTAAGTGAAACCTACTCAATGATGAAACAACTGTTCGTGAACTGTATTTCAATTCCGAGTTTGGAAAAGAGAGAAAGAGGTATTAATCAGCTGTTCGTGGCAATGTAGGTGAGCGAGCAGTAGGCGACGTACAAGCGGAGTCTTGAAGCGCCTCTTTCCTTCTCCTTTCCAACCAACTAGGTGAGTGGCTACCATCCCGATTAGCTAGCCCTTCTTCCAAGTCTTCAGACCTAAAAATCTTGTATTCTTCTTTGTCCCGATCAGACGATACCAAGTAATAACTAAAAGATGTCGAGATAAAAAGGGAATAGACTTGGATTGTATTGCTTGTCAACTAAACTTGTGAACGGTTATCTTATTGTATGCTAGTTCATTTCAAATATTCTATATATGCTTCAATTATAGTTAGAATGCATCTTCTTCTATAAATTATGCTAAGTATGGATCATATCTTGTATGCGAATAATTGTTCAGGGAGGCTATGCAAAATAAATCATAAAATACTGCTTGTCTGTACTCGTGTTGCCTCAACTGCATGAATTGATAGAAAACTAAATAGACTCAGTTAGATCACGGACAACTTGTGCACAAGGTTTCTGGTTCCTGCGGACGGTTGTCGGGGCACTGAGACCGATCCGATCCTGACGGAACGATCTGTATAGTCGTCTGTATCGTCGGAACGAGGCGTGCAGCGGGGGCTCGCCACCCGCGTTGCACACCCTTCCGTCTTGAGACTATAAACCATCCTTCGTGGCATCTAGCCAGTGATCCATATCGTATATTTAAACCTGTTGCAAACTAACTTGTGTCTTCGTGGCAGGGAAGGCATGGTAAGTATTGTGCAGGTGGTTCAAACGGGCAGGTAAAAGCTACCGAACGGTGGCAAGTTCATTTTAATAAATTCTATATGATGCATACTTTTAAATGAACTAAGACATGCATACATGTAAATGAACTAAGACAAGATAGAAAGACCACAAATAATATGCATTCTTCATATAAACAACGTGTTGATTGGTATAGGTTATCTCGCCTTCACCAGTATGTTTCGACATACTGACCCTCGTTGAAACAGGTTCTCCGCACTAAGGGATTCCGAGCGAGGAGCCGAAGTCGTCTTTCCGATCCAGTCCAGTTGTAGGCGCATCCTGATCGTGCCACATTTTGAAGTACGTGAAGAAAGGATCTAGCAACTCAATACACAATGCAGCTCCGTGGGAAGGCCGTCATCCAGCCCGGAGGTCTTTATCATTTTGAAGTTTAGTAAAGGGATGTAATGTACAAGACTGCTATCTCATTTTGTGCCAACACTTTGTAAGCCCGTGCGGCATTTAGTTGACTCGCTCAAGAGTTTGTAATAGATGTTCATTATTAATAAAAGAGAACTTTTTCATGTCTTAACATGTGTTTCAATTTATCTGCGTACTCTGAATATGTGCTCGTCATGCAAAAATACTCTAGCCTTGTGCGGGCGCAACCCCAGGCCCGCACGGCGGTCACGATTCTGGGGGACGCCCCACCGATTTTACGAAATTGGGTCGTGACATATTGGTATCAGAGCACAGCTTCAAAGTTCCTTAGAATCTAGTACTGGAAAAGTTCCTTTAACGATCAATCCCTGTGTGAACTCTTGAACTCGTTAGGCCGAAATGAGATACATTCATGCAATAAGTCCATAATACATTATGATCCTAATGTAATTTACCTTCTTTTGAAGGAATGACACCAGCGCAATCCTCAGCGCTACCACCGGACGAAACACAAAGCCAAGAAAGTAGTTCGGGCACTTCGGAAAGTTCAAGGAGCCAGCGAGCCATGTCTCACGTCGATCCCATCCAGCAAATGTTGCGGATGTTGGAGGCAAACCAACAAAGGGATGAGGCTCGCTACGAACGGGCCGAGAAGCGAGTGGAGGAGAGTCAACTCAAGTTTCAAGACAATATAGAAGCTCGATTCTTAGTCCAACAGAAGCAGGTAGATGTACTGCAACAGATCGTGCAGATTTTGGCTTTCAACCAGTCCGCGGCAACATCAGAGACTCTGGTGGAACATCCCGTGCTTGAAGTCGAGATGCCGCAAATTCCAAGGACGAGGGAAGTGACTGCCTTCAACTTTGACGACTTCAAGAAAGTTTGCAACACTCCATTCAATGGGACTGAGGACCTAATCGTTGCTCTAGATTGGTTGGCCGAACTTGAAGACCACTTCGCTTTGCTAGAGGTCCCCGAAGAGAAGTGCGTCGCATGCGCTCAACTACAGCTCCGCCTCAACGCGCACGATTGGTGGGACGTGCATTGACGATCTCTTCAATTTAACCATGGAGAGGGGACGATCTCGTGGATGACTTTTTGTGCCGCGTTTGAAGAGGAGTTCATACCCCCTCCTATGCGTCGTCAGAAGGAGAACGAGTTCGTGCAACTACGGTAAGGCAGTATGACAGTTAAACAGTATTTCGCCGAATTCAACCGACTCTCCAAATTCGCTAGCGCCTATTTACCTGATGCAGCGAGTCAAGCTAGAAGGTTTGAAAGTGTTTTGCACCCTTCCATCCATGCACACGTAGTCGTTCATCAGTATCAGACAATGCGGGAAGTCTTGCATCACGTTCTATCCCTCGAACCGCAGTATCCTCACGTTCCTGCCGGCGTTGTGCATACCTCCAATCACAAACGCCAAAGCAACGAAAGAGAAAACAATGCTACAAAATGCCCAAACCACGGTGGTTCGCGAAAAGGGAACCCAGGGCCCTACTGTAATTTCTGCAAAAAGCCAGGGCACACCACTGCCAATTGTTACCTCCGGAAAGGTCTATGCTTCAACTGTGGCGGACAGGGCCACGTATCTCTGGATTGTCTGCTCCCCTCTAAGCTTCTGCCTCAATATAATAATTCCTAGCGGTAGGTCCTATTCCTAAGTTTCAGAACGAAACTTCCAATTAGTTGGGTAGGATGTTGTGCCCCGTTCCTCCTATTCGAGGAGCACGGCTAAGAAATACAAGACGGTATCGTTCGATCGGGATAGATTGAAACAAGAACTCATCCTCGTTATGGATTTGTTTCTTCGGAATCGATTCTCATATTCAGTGGACCGTGCCCCAAGGATCGGCTTAGCGGCAGAGTCAGGAGGGACCTCTCCGCTGCATCTTTTGTTGCCTCAGATTTTGATGTCGCTTGTTGCTTTCATGCTTTGAGTTGGTTTTGCTTGAGTTTTCTTGAACGGTTTTGATAGATTTTATTGATTTTGTTCGTGAACTGCATTTCAATTCCGAGTTTGGAAAAGAGAGGAAGAGGTATTAATCAGCTGTTCGTGGCAATGTAGGTGAGCGAGCAGTAGGCGACGTACAAGCGGAGTCTTGAAATGCCTCTTTCCTTCTCCCTTCCAACCAACTAGGTGAGTGGCTACTATCACGCCCCGATCCCGCAGGGCTGTTCGTCCTCGCTCTGATCCCAACGGAACCGATCGTCCTTGCACGGGCGTGATGCCGTGCAAGCCTAAAGTGCGCTTGCACAAGGCCAAATCTTTGAACAAAGGCAAGTAAGCTATTCAATACTGAAGCAGCGGCATACATATATTGCAGAAAAGTAAATAACACAATGGCACATGAAAAATAATTTCTTTTATTGATAATCGAAAGTGTTACAAGCGGCGCATGGCCGAGGTTACAGATCGCTCAAGCACTCTTCTCCCGATTAAAATGACACTGTTCCATACATCATGTCCCTCTATATAAAAGCAACTCAAAGCAGTCTCGATACGGCTCAAGGCATCGACTCCAGATTTCCGGTTCCTTGGGATGAGGCACGGCTATCGCTTCCTAGGACGGAAAAGCGCCTGAGAACAAGCAAACTGTTGGTGGGTCAGCACTTTTATAATTATTGGTGAGTATAAACAACTGAACAGAAGCTACACCCCCTGAAACCCATACTAAGTAAACTTGTGGCAAAATATTGTATTAATAGTGATCTTGCTACTTTTACCTAAGTTTATTTCATGCAGCTCAAAACTATAGTCATATTATATCTTTTGAAAACACAAGTTGGAAACCAGTTTTGCATATTCGATACTCAAGTATTCAAGCAATTATAAGGGACAGTGTTCTCATCGTGCAGTGCGCAGCATATATTGTGCAATCAATCTAACTCTTTGGGGCAAAGCTTATCTAGCAAACTGATCGCCTCAAATCAAAGCAAGCATATCAAGTGGACTATCATTAATTCAAGCGATTAAGGCAACATATCTATATTATTTCGATCCTCGAGAAGCTCAGGATCGGTAGCGGTAATCCAGCTAACCAATGACTCACATACTGGTACTATTAGCAGTTTTGACAAAGGTTCAGATCTGCACTAACAGCCATTGTCCAACTGATGCGAATACATGAAGCACTAACAAAAACTCAACGATGCAGACTAAATGAACAAGCAGGCTATACATAAACTCATTTTATTTCTTACCCACGGCCGAGCGGCTATCCCTGCAGCAGACACACAAGTTAGCAAAAATTTGCATAACATAATGTATACAGTTCTCTAGTTTCCTATCTTTTCCTGCATCAAACAGTTAGGTATGCAAAAGAAGGCTAGCCTAGCATGCACCCTAACTATATGATGGCCCCCTCCACGGGATTAGTAGTTGGGACATACAAGCCCATCTCACTAATAGACGGGTCTACCCTCCCGTAAGTAAGGTATTTTAAGCCTCGGGGTATCTAGATCTCTCCTAGGCCGAATGATCCCAGTGCCCCAGAAAACGCTCGAGAGATGACCTTGTGCACAAGTTGTCCTGACCAAATGCGTGAATGCAAGCTCCTATCAATTCTTCTGACAAACTTGACATTCATAAGCCTAACTGGAACCTACTCAATGATGAAACAACTGTTCGTGAACTGCATTTCAATTCCGAGTTTGGAAAAGAGAGGAAGAGGTATTAATCAGTTGTTCGTGGCAATGTAGGTGAGCGAGCAGTAGGCGACGTACAAGCGGAGTCTTGAAGCGCCTCTTTCCTTCTCCCTTCCAACAAACTAGGTGAGTGGCTACCATCCTAATTAGCTATCCCTTCTTCCAAGTCTTCACACCTATAAATCTTGCATTCTTCTTTGCCCCGATCAGACGATACCAAGTAATAACTAAAAGACGTCAAGATAAAAATGGAATAGACTTGGATTGTATTGCTTGTCAACTAAACTTGTGAACGGTTATCTTATTGTATGCTAGTTCATTTCAAATGTTCTATACATGCTTCAATTATAGTTAGAATGCATCTTCTTCTATAAATTGTGCTAAGTATGGATCATATCTTGTATGCGAATAATTGTTCAGGGAGGCTATGCAAAATGAATCATGAAATACTGCTTGTCTGTACTCGTGTTGCCTCAACTGCATGACTTCATAGAAAACTAAATAGACTCAGTTAGATCACGGACAACTTGTGCATAAGGTTTCTGGTTCCTGCGGACGGTCGTCGGGGCACTAGGACCAATCCGATCCGGACGGAACGATCTGTATATTCGTCTGTATCGTCGGAACGAGGCGTGCAGCGGGGGCTCGCCACCCACGTTGCACACCCTTTCATCTTGAGACTATAAACCGTCCTTCGTGGCATCTAGCTAGTGATCCATATCGTATATTTAAACCTGTTGCAAACTAACTTGTGTCTTCGTGGCAGGGAAGGCATGGTAAGTATTGTGCGTGTGGTTCAAACGGGCAGGTAAAAGCCACCGAACTGTGGCAAGTTTATTTCAGTAAATTCTATATGATGCATACTTGTAAACGAACTAAGACAAGATAGAAAGACCACAAATAATATGCATTCTTTATATAAACAACGTGTTGATTGGTATAGTTGGGTTACCTCGCCTTCACCAGTATGTTTCGACATACTGACCCTCGTTGAAACAGGTTCTCTGTACTAAGGGGTTCCGAGCGAGGAGCCAATGTCGTCTTCCCGATCCAGTCCAGCTGTAGGCGCATCCTGATCGCGCCACATTTTGAAGTACTTGAAGAAAGGATCTAGCAACTCAATACACAATAAAGCATCGTGGGAAGGCCATCATCTAGCCCGGAGGTCTTTATCATTTTGAAGTTTAGTAAAGGGATGTAATATACAAGACTGCTATCTCATTTTGTGCCAACACTTTGTAAGCCCGTACAGCATTTAGTTGACTCGTTCAAGAGTTTGTAATAGATGTTTATTATCAATAAAAGAGAAATTTTCCATGTCTTAAATTGTGTTTTAATTTATCTGCATACTCTGAATATGTGCTCGTCATGCAAAAATACTCTAGCCTTGTGCGGGCGCAACCCCAGGCTTGCACAGCGATCACGATTTTGGGGAAGCCCCAACGATTTCACGAAATCGGGTCGTGAGACCCTCCACCACAGCCGACACCAACGCCACCCCCTCTATCATCTTCTCCCCTTCTCGACCACGACAGCAGCACCCGAACTCATTTTATTCACCATCAGCACCACTTCACACCATGGCCACCACTGTCCCCACTGCCATTACCACCACTTCGATCACTTCTACCACCAAAGCCGACACCAACACCACCACCAGCACAACATCACCACCACTCCAACACCATCCTTACCAGCTGCACAACTATCCACCACCACCAGCAAGCCCGGCACCCCACTACAGCAACATCACCCCCTCCATTGTTCGAGTATACCTTGGTAACTTGCTTCTTCTTCTTCTTCTTCTTCTTCTTCTTCTTCTTCTTCTTCTACTTCTTCTTCATCATCTTTTCATATTGTTCTTTAAATGCATATGATCATCTAGCTAGGTTTAGATGTTCTCCAATATTTTTATTAAAAAATATTTGCTAGCACTTGTTAAATAACACTAGATAAGAGTTAATTCCAGAATACTAACATTAATGTCTAGGGCTATATGGTTGTGTGATGCATGAGGATGATGTGATTATGTTCTAGAAATAGGTTAATACCATGCTAAAAATTTTTACGTAATAAAGTAATGTGTGCGTTGTGAATAGTGAGTATGGAAGTTTTGATTGATGATTAGCCCATGTTTAATTAAATACATATTTGAGGAATATAAACATGATAAACGTTAATGGTTTAGTATTTGGGATCATGACATGATTAGAATATAAATTCATATTTGAGTATTTTCCATGTGTAGACTTGATGGTGTTGTGCCAATAAAATTTTATTAGGTAGTAATAATGGTATGATTGAGGATAAGAATGTGATCATTATGCGTATTTAGGAGTGACAACTAATTTGGGATTGATGCACTTATGTCTATGATTACATGGGTAGCATGGGTCGAGGATGAACATTATTTATAGTTGACCGAATCGATAATTGATGAATACTAGTATTGTGGATGTTATGCGATTTGGTAATTTCGTACTTGATGCAACATTTTCCTAGTCAACTTTGGTCAACCCTCTAGTTAGTACCCTTAGTCGTGAGTTTTGTAACTAAGAAAAAAATCTATGTTAGTTCATGATGACATCTCTTCATTAAGATAGTTTTGAGATAAATTATTAATTAGTTTTACTTTACCTCTAGGTACTTTGGGCTCATCGGACATGGACGTTGGACCAGAGCCTCACCTTCAGCTTCAGACTCAGGAAAGTGTACCTTGCCATACTGTATCTCAATTTCATATTTACTTATTTATTTTATCTATACATTGTGTGTGCTTTGGACCTAAATCGTTACTTAGCGTCCGGGTCATATCCGGGTGTAGACGTTCATCAGTAACGTTTAGTATCAATTATTAGATGTTTCTCGGTACCTTTATGTACCTACTTGGGTACATCGGAACCCTAGGACACATTCAGACACTGTCATTGTGCCAGACTTTCTGTATCCTGATGGTTTCAGCATGATCGGAACCTGTGATGATTATAGGATCGTGATCGGTACTAGTTACTCAGTATGATGAGACTGTTTAGATAGAGGTTCAGGCTCAGCGAGCTGTGAATGTGTCTCGTTGACCGCATTGGGAGGGGATGACAGTTACTACATGCTTGGGCTACTTCGCATATACTATATGTCACGCCCCGATCTCCCGCAGGCAAATCGACCGTTCTCGCTAGGCGAGAATCACCGCGCCAGCGCTCCCGCGGAACGATCGCTTTGACCCATCCGAACATGATGCCGCACGAGCGTGAGCCAGGCCCATGCAAGGCCATGGTTCATTGGCTGGCGGTAAGAGTTCTAAGCCACAGAGTCGCATAGATTGTCCGAGTGTAGCGGAATCATAAATGCATAGGCGATTTGGTAACAAGTTCACTGAGTTGACAATATAGCGGAAGAATTGAATAACATAAGTTGAAGTAAAGAAAGCTCTTTATTGATATAAACAAGTGTTACAGGCGGCGCTTGGCCGAGATTACAAGTCGCTCAAGCCCCTCTCTCTGAAACAGTAAAAGCGTGCCAAGTGGCTACAATTGTGGAATGATTGTCCAGGCGATGTTCAGGCAAGTTCCAATATTATGTCTTGTATATGTGCTTCAGTTCCGGATGCACCGCTGCTTCGGAGTGATCTCCACCCCTTAGCACGTACGAAGGAGGCATCCGCACCGAACGAGGTTCTCCCGTACCCTGCATACGAACTGGTGGAATATCAGTACATTGAATGCACTGGTGGGGAGGCTACTCGCCCGCTCGACAAATCCAAACACGTAATATAGGTTCCATGCACCAACTATTAAGTTATCTTTCTAGTTGCCTTAGGATCAGTTTTATGCAAGATTTGAATAGCCTATTTCGTGTGATAGTGCACCGTGCGACATGAGAAAACACGACAAGACTTACCAACTTACCATTTGTCCTTCCCTGTCCAAGGCAAACATTGTTAATTCAAGCACGAAAAAGTATAAACATTCAGGAGGCATAGCATATGCAATACGAGTACTGTTATTTCAAGATCGTTCAGGTATTCAGTTGTTCTTTGATACGATGCAATGGCTCGCACGCGGATAGCCACTAAGCGAGGATGACTTAGCTACATGAATATGAGTCGCTGGCATAGCCATAAAGGACACTAGTCTTAAACGAGAATGATTTGCAGCGAAAGTATAGTGGGCGCTACAAGCCATCTCATTCAGTACAGTAGACTACACAGTAGAGTTCAGCCGTGGAGAGGATGGTATGCAGTGAAAGAACAGTAGGCGCTACACACCATCTCGTCCAGTACAGTAGGCTGAACAATGGAGTTCCATCCGGATCGGATCGGTCCTAGTGCCCCGGCGACCTTCCGTGGAACTATACCTCGTTTTCGAGTTGTCCGCGACATGCAGGTCAAGGTCTTTCCAATATCACATCCTTCATAATACAGTCAATAACACGAGTACAGTCATGAATTTTTGCTATGAACGAGCTTGTACAGGATTCTCGTTCAAGAAAAATTTGATGTGATCACAGTACAGTATTTCACTTTGCCTTGATGCATTTCCCCTGGGGCGGAGATTGCCTTGGTGACCTAACGGTCCCGGATATTGCAGGTTCAATTGCACAGAAGAGCTATTTGATAGTCTCCTGGCTGACTCAATGCATGCACAATACAATAACGTTAGGCATTTATAAGCAAGCAAGCATGCGTTTCTCAGGAACTTAAGCAACACGATGGCTCGAGCCCGAAGGTAAACCGAGGAGTGAGATCGTATGGGACTTTCCGAGCGACATGTTCTAGGGTAGCATGCGAGGGTCTGAACATATATATAAGAAGTGTTTCATTTCCATGTTCTAGCATAAGCAATACAAGTTGGGATTATTCCCTTAGCTAGGTGCGTTGGATTCTTATTAGCATGCAGGGGTAATTCACCTAGCGACTAGCATGTATCATTCCAGATTTTATGTGTGCTGGCTAAGCAAAGACAAGTTCACCGTAGCCACCCACCTTAGCGATGATTCGCCTCGGTAGAGCGATACGTCAAGCGAGCCTCTGGAAGCCTAAGCTGAATTCCTGTAGGGACAAGTCTGGATATCCTTTGCCTCAAACGAGTATTCTCGCCTGAGCAAAGCGGGTCGGGACATTGCACTTTTGTCGTTTGAATCGACAGTCCGCTTGAACGGAACGGGGTATTACACTATATATATATCCTTATTTACGTAGAGATCCTGTATCTAGAGTCGTAGTACTTACTGTGTGACTCTATGCTCGGAGCTACGGGTACGTACCGTGTGTCTCTCTGCCTCAGAGCTACGAATTTATATTTGAAAAGCCCACTTGTCGAACATTGTCTTCAGGTTGTGTCTCACTTTGGTGGTTATTCTAGATAACACCGGCGTATCACATATTTTCTTTCTATTTTAATTTGGCATACTATTTTGTACCTTGTTACATCCCTCTGAGGACCTGGTTCCCTTCCAGGCATAGGCGAGGAGGATTAACCGGAGGAGTACGGACCGGGTGTATATCCATGAGAAGGACTTGTAGCAGAGGACGAGATCCTTCCCGAGGACTTCACTTGATCACCGGTAGTGACTTCACCTTAGATCCGGTATCATTATCTAGTTAGCAGATATCGGCCCTAGTTATATTTTTGCTTCCTTTTATTCAGTACTTGTATTAGCGGGTTTGTCCCCGTGTGACTCTATCCGGTTTATATTATGATATATTTTCAGACCTTTTTTCTACACATTAGTAGACTTATTTTCTCTATGTTTTTCATATTCTTATGTCTGTGGATGAGATTAGTTACATTGCTTATGTTTAAATATTAGGTTATATCATTGTACTTTACAGTTTAGGTGCACTTCAACGGGTCCATTAGATTGGAAAGTCCATCGGAGTGTACCCGCTGGCCAATGCCACGTAGCTCAGTTCCTTATATTTGGAATTGGGACGTAACAGAGACGATATTGCTTATTTCCTCCCATTAGAACTTGGTGCTGATAACGTGTTAAAATAAACGTAGAAGAAGGAAGAAGAAAATAGGAGAGAAGATTTCTTATTCGTGTAATCACATAGTGGGAGGCAAGGGCCCTATTTATACAACCAAATAAAGATGTAATACTAATGTCTAACCAATGTGGAACTAAAATACAAAATGGGAATACACCCTTTAGTAACCCACTTTATAACACAAATGATATAAATGAGAAATAATTTCATAAACCAAAAAATTATCAAGAGATCGGTAGCTAAGTATATAATAATTATTATAAGTCTATGATATAATGGTTGATAATAAAAAAAGTACAAAATAGTTTGTTACATGACTATACTAGATGAAGATTTAAGTATAAAGTAGCCTTCAACTCAATCTGCCTCGATATAGTAGTTAATAAAAGATTGTGTGCCCGAGGAATCCGTTGTAAAGGCACAAACAAATGCAAATAATTTTGAATTTACGCATAAAGTTTTGATTTTTGTGATATATGCTAGTGAAAAAACATGCAATAAAATACAAGTAGGCCAAGCTAGGATAATACTAAATCCAAGAAGAAATTTGTAACTTTTTATATTTCAATATTATTGATCTGATTCCAGTACTTAGAAGGGAAAAAAAAGTCTATCCAACCTAAAAAAATTACAGTAAATATCATCAATTTGCCAAAAACAAATCACAGTGTAATAGTTCAGAAAAAAATAAATAAAACATAATTATGTTGAGAGCGATACTAATTGACTTGTTTGATATGTCCATGTAGATTTTTGCTGGATTGGATGGGTGATAGGTGCGTTATTAAAATAACCTAACTTAATTGCAAAAGTATTTCCTATTATTATTATTATTTCGAAAAATATCATACAGAACATCGAAAATATAATAAATCCCACTCAAAGCACAGAAGTTTGTAATTTATAAATAAAATATCATAACGCCTATCCGAAGGGCGTTTCACAAGTTCCAAATTTTTTTTTCTGTTTGGGTCCGTCTCTTTCCGTTACAAAATATATATATAATAATAGAAAATGTGTCACGATCCGCACCCGGTATAGGGCACGAGTACGTGGGTACGTCCAGCCTACGTCCCAGCATTTGCGGTAGAACGTTGTCTCGGTCTTCTATACTATCTAACATCTCACACAATATATATAATACCTGCCATGCCATCTCAACTCCAAATGGAGGAGCAATATGATGATATAATAAAGGGTAGTCAATACTCAATCACATATAAAAACTAAAGAAATATGTGAGCACGATATGGAATAGAAAGAAAAGAGATACAAATTTCAATACATCACAGGTCCAACTCAACATCTAAACACAACTCAAGATCTCAAAATAATAATACAATCCAATGTCTAGCTAGAAACAACTACTACAAGATATGGTAATCTAAATGGCCTCAGTATCTGGCACTACATCTGTAACGCTCCGTTCCTCGTCGGCGTTATGTATCAAGGTGAGTGGGCAGAACTTCGTTCTCTGATTCTTGCACGCCTTAATAATAACCTGAGTTTTTGCTTGCAATATTTTCATAAGAGAATGATAGAACCTGCCTTGCATGTTAATGAACGAACTCACCTAGCTTGTCTTTGAAACAAAGTCTGCTAAACGAGAATCCTAAAACGCTTGCTTAGAATGCATGAACATGTTCACTATCGTCTATGCTTCGAGAGAACCATATTGTGCCTGAACGTGTTTAAGTGATAAGTCGGATTGCCCCGCAACAACGATTGTATTCTGATGGTTCATCTCGTCTGCATACTAGAGTTTATTTGATAGTGTTCCATGCATTCGCATGCGGTCGGACAATGGCTATTGGTGGAAAGCTGAACTGCATGTGTCACGGCTGCTACAGAGATAGTGGAAAGCAACCATGAGTCACAGCTGCCTCTAGCATCAGATAAAGAGTCATTGGTATGATGTACAACCACTGCCAATCCTGAGATACTCGGGGACCGCCCTGTATATAGATAAGTCATTGTGTTGGCTTGGATAGTGAATGCCCCTAAGAATGTGCATTATGTGTCTAGCTTTGCATCTGACCTTGGAGTCGCACGAGACACATTGCGCACACCCTGAAACATTAACGATTGCTTGCTTGCTTATTGCATATGAAACTCTGTTTCCAAACATGTTTCCAAATATTGTAATATGACTCTGCTAGAACTACATGAAACGAACCTAGGTAAAACTAGAAAGATTACTAGTAATATTTTATAACATGATTACTTAGTGTTGGTTTGAGTGAATGCATGTTTCTGTTCAGTTGTTTTATCTCACCAGTACTTGTATAAAGTGCTGACCCACCAATAGTTTACTTGCTTGCAGGTACTGGATCGTCCGAGGGAGCGATAGGCGTGCCACAGTCCCGAAGACCCGGAATCCTGGTTTCGATTGTTGCCCCAAGAATGCTATCGTATAAGGGGACATAATGTATGGAACGAACGTGTGCCTTTGCTAAAAGAAACCCAAGTTGTCTCGATTGTCCCGAACACTCAGTTGGCTAAATACATTGCAACAAGTCCCTTTCCGCTGCTTACTCGATTGATGCGATGATAGCCAACTATCAACTTGAACGATTGGCCTTGCACGGGCGCAACCCTAGGCCCGTGCGGCATCACGTCCCCGAAAGCTCGAACGGGCCATTCGCTTAGCTCCCTTCCTCCCTTGCACCCGTGGGACGGGCGCGGTGATTCGCGTCCGGCGTGCCGAGGCACGGTAATTTATGCCCGGTTCGATAATTTTGGCCACACGGGGCGTGGCAGGGCGGAGCGGCGGCCCGGGCGGGTCCGCGGCGTGACAGAATGGTATCAAAATGGAATCGATTCTCTGGCCCAAAACCGTTGCTATGACTCTGATTCGATATGGTATTACAATAGAGCGTTCCATACAATAAGTCCATAGTTATTCTCAAAGTGAAAATGTTTTCTGAACTTGAATTGCTTGATTGTTTCGATTGAGTACGGCGAAGGACGGCACTATCGCTGCTCGGAATATCAAGAAGTTTATCCTAGAAGTTTCGAGGACGAAATATTTTGTTGGTTGGTAAGTATGTAACACCCCGCTCCGTGTCGGCATTATGTATCAAGGTGAGTGGGCAGAACTTCGTTCTCTGATTCTTGTATGCCTTAATAATAACCTGAGTTTTTGCTTACAATGTTTTCATAAGAGAATGATAGAACCTGCCTTGGATGTTAATGAACGAACTCACCTAGCTTGTCTTTGAAACAAAGTCTGCTAAACGAGAATCCTGAAATGCTTGCTTAGAATGCATGAACATGTTCACTATCGTCTATGCTTCGAGAGAACCATACTGTGCCTGAACGTGTTTAAGTGATAAGTCGGATTGCCCCACAATAACGATTGTATTTTGATAGTTCGTCTCGTCTGCATATTAGAGTTTATTTGATAGTGTTCCATGCATTCACATGCGGTCGGATAATGGCTATTGGTGTAAAGCTGAACTGTATGTGTCACGGCTGCTACAGAGATAGTGGAAAGCAACCATGAGTCACAGCTGCCTCTAGCTGTCACGCCCCAGTCCCAAAAATACGTAGGACTAGGACACGTAAGCATGCCAGCCGCATGGATATGGCAACTCCAATATATGGAAACCAAATCCACACATACGCTGTAATATGAATATCAATCCACAAGTGGTATAAACATATGTCACAAGTCACAGGGTATAATCTAGATCTCATCCACGAAAATCAAATATGAATAAAATAACCAATGTCTATGAAACTAGATCTCAATAAGAAGTATCTAAGGATGATAGTTGGATGAAAACAAATCCACTACCAACTCAAATGGAAAAGTAAATACAATATGAGTACAACACAATCAAGCCCAATGTAAGTATACCAGCTATCGATCACGGCTTGAAGAGAAGACATCCACGAAGCATCTATAACCATCCAAATCTGCGCTCCTGTAAATACTCAAGAACGGGTACACCTGGCAGCGGACCAGGTCCTCAGAGGGACATAACAAGATACTTAAACACATGCCAATAAAGTACTGAAATAAATATCCAATGGGTCGCCTAACCATCTATGTGAATGCAGTTTGAGAACAACTTTCTAACAAGTGAGCTATCTGGCTGAGAACTGGGATTGGCATGACTCTCTCGGAGAACCAAGGGCCTCAAAGGCATGTCGTCTTTTGAACGGCAGAGGCCCGCCAAGTAGTAAAGGGGTCATCACCGCCCGTATCTCCAGTGGAGCTTCCGGGTTACAGAAGGAAAAGTGTAAAGGAGCTCAAATGTGATACTTGTTGTTCTCCCCACCCCATGCTCTAAGCATGTCACATCCATGACACGATTTGGTTCATAGCCTATTCTTAGTACCCTAGCCCAAATCCTGCAACCAAACAAGGACAAGGATGGACCACCGTACTACAATAGGCTATGTCCCTAGACCTCTAATAACTGCTAAGTCTACTAGCATGCAAAGTTTCTACCAGCAGTTATTCCTAACGCACGGCTCACACGTACAGGAGGCCAACCCTGCACGCCAGTCCGTAATCTATATGAGACTCACAACTCGTGTAACAACTGTGTCACGGCCGATGAACCTAAAGATGCTACATGATGATGGGGTAGTCTCATAAACAAGGTCAATGCAGATACATAAATAAAAATATACCGTGACGACACCGTCGCACGCATTTTATATAACAGTTAAAATATATGAAAAGACAGAAATAAAGATGCATGCAACATATGGAATAAAAATAACAGTACAATGGCAATGTATACTTGCCTGGCCAGAAGACTGCGATGTACCAATAACCTGCTCCAGAAATCGCGCAGAACAAATCCAATATCCTATGTACACATAAATATAATACAATAAAATCATTAGTCATTACACTAGTACACACACAATAATATTTATACTGGACTCGGGTACACTAGGGGTGGCACTAATCATCTAACACGGTCAATTAGGCGTTGAATTACGCGGGTGTCGGGTCTTTAAGTACTGTACACAATAAGTCAGTCAACTAATACGGTCTCGCCAGTACGTCGGTGTACTTAAGGCAGACACCAACATTGTTCTTAGGGTCAACAGGGTCAAGGACAAATATGGGGCAGTCCACGGTGTCCTAGGTCATACAGTCTGAATACACCTACTCCTAATTATTTATTAATATATAATTAATTACAATATACACATATACCATATATATTCATTAATTATACATATTTTAAGTTGAATAGCATGTACATACTAAATATATATAATTATATCAACTAATTAATATACGCGTACGAGTACAAGTTCGCGTACGCAGTACAGGGTTCACCGACTCAGGGTCCGATATCAGCTAGCAATTATAAGAAATAAGCATGTCCTAATAATATATACTCAAACACACATACGAAATAAGAAGGTGGGACAGGTTCGAACCTCGGTGTACGTGCACGGAATCATTTGGATGACGACGAAGAGAGGTTGACGACGATAACAACGATGATGGTGAGGATGACAGTGCTGATGATGATAATGAATGGTGAGGAGTTGTGGTGATGAGATGACGACGAGGGTGATGATGATGATGTTGGCAATGGTGGTGGTGATGACAATGTTGACGTGGACAATGGTGATGATATATGACGAGGATGACGATGTTGTCGAGGATGATAGTAGTGGTGATGGTGATAGCTAGTATGAAGACTTGGAGATGATGTTGATGGTGATGATGCTAATGATGATGATGGCGACTGCTGAATTCCGGCCAGCGAGGAGGAAGAAGTCCGGTCAGCGGAAGGAGGAGGACAGGGAACAGGGGCCGTGGTCGGGGAGGTTAGTGGTGGTCGGGGGTGTTGCTCTCAGACGAGAGAAGGAGAAGGAGAATGGCTCGGGTGCTGCTCCGGCCAGAAGGAGGAGGCAGGTCGTGATTCTGCTCCGGCCGTGCCCAGGCGAGGCGGAGGAGACGCTGGTGGTGCACGGTCGAGTGGCGAGGATATCGGGGAGGCGAACAGGGAGGTTATGGTGGTGGTGTTGGCTTGGGTGGCTTGTCGGGGAAGTCGAGGAGCGGAGGAGGAGTTCAGTCGAGTTGGTGGTGGTGACAGCTGCTGTGGGGATCTGTGGTCGAGGTCGAGGACAACCGGGGAGGTTCGGAGATGAGGGCCAGGATGAAGACGACGAGGGGGAGAAGTCCGGCGGAAGTGGTGGTACTGGTGGTGTACTCCGGTGATGGTGGGTCGTCGGGCTCCGGTCGTGGAAGATCGAGGCGGGGAGGATGCACATGAGGAAGGAGATGGAGAAGAGCAGGGAGGGGATGAATCCATGCGGGAGGATGGCCCGGTAGAGATGGCCAGGCTAGGCGGGTCTCCGGCGTGCAGGTAGCGGGGGTCTCAGGCAAGGAGGCGTTAGGCTCCAGCCAGGGAATCGGAAGAAGGAGGAAGAAGGAGATGAATAGTATAGGGATGGGTTTTGGTCGGCTAGGAATAGGGTTTTAAGTTTGGGATTTGTGGAAAAAGAGAAAAGTGATTATTTATACATGAAATTTGGGTTTGGGTGTTTGACCTAAAAGTTTGGGCTTGGTCAACCCTCCTTGGAGTTGGGCCTTGAGCTCACTTGGGGATGTTGGGGCTATAAATCACATGGTTTAAAATGCGAGGATGTGTTTAAAATAAATGGAGGCGATGTGCACGTTGCACATGCTGAAAATTACAGAAAAATCTACGTGAAGGAAAAAATAGACTTCTTCACGAATTGTCCAATGGTGGGGGCACCTTAATACGTTTTTGCATAAAAGCCCCCCAACAATTAAAAAATTGCACAAAGGCGGAAATTGAATTTAATTACTTAAATCGAAACGCGCACGATATTCCAGAATTAATTAGGAGTACATGGGATTAGATTTAGGCGGGGCAGAAGTGTTAGGGCGTAGAGGGGACAGTGTAGAATATTAATAAATTTGAGATGCATAAGACGGGCAAGATTGTGTCTCCAATTATCGTAGCAACGGTAAGGTGCGCTACGTGTTATTTAATTATTGCATAATTAAATAAAAGCTGTGTTCTAATTCCAATTGGGTTCAAACTAGCCCTAATTTTACTGTCTAAGCCCAGTAGCCCTAATTTTGGGTGAGGGGGTTTACACTAGCATCAGATAAAGAGTCATTGGTATGCTATACAACCAGCTGCCGATCCTGAGATACTCGGGGACCGCCCAGCATATAGCTAAGTCATTGTGTTGGCTTGGATAGTGACTGCCCCTAAGAATATGCATTGTGTGTCTAGCTTTGCATCTGACCCTGGAGTCGCACGAGACACATTACGCACACCCTGAAACATTAACGATTGCTTGCTTGCTTATCGCATATGAAACTCTGTTTCCAAACATGTTTCCAAACACTGTAATATGACTCTGCTAGAACTACATGAAACGAACCTAGGTAAAACTAGAAAGATCACTAGTAATGTTTTATAACATGATTACTTAGTGTTGGTTTGAGTGAATGCATGTTTCTGTTCAGTTGTTTTATCTCACCAATACTTGTATAAAGTGCTGACCCACCAACAGTTTACTTGCTTGCAGGTACTAGATCGTCCGAGGGAGCGATAGGCGTGCCACAGTCCCGAAGACCCGGAATCCTGGTTTCGATTGTTGCCCCGAGAATGCTATCGTATAAGGGGGCATAATGTATGGAACGAACGTGTGCCTTTGCTAAAGGAAACCCAAGTTGCCTCGATTGTCCCGAACACTCAGTTGGCTAAATGCATTGCAACAAGTCCCTTTCCGCTGCTTACTCGATTGATGCGATGATAGCCAACTGTCAACTTGAACGATTGGCCTTGCACGGGCGCAACCCCAGGCCCGTGCGGTATCACGTCCCCCGAAAGCTCGAACGGGCCATTCGCTTAGCTCCCTTCCTCCCTCGCACCCGTGGGACGGGAGCGGTAATTCACGTCCGGTGTGCCGAGGCACGGTAATTCGTGCCCGGTTCGATAATTCCGGCCACACGGGGCATGGCAGGGCGGAGCGGCGGCCCGGGCGGGTCCGGGGCGTGACAACATCCTTAGGTGACACTCCCTCTATTGGCCCGTGTTAATTGGGACACATCCTCACTAACCATTCATCTGAAAAATATATTCGGTCAGGATTAGAGCGAGTACAACCCAATAGCAGTTCCAATTAATTGATAATGACTATAAACAGAAATAGAGAATATAATACAAGACAAGAAATAATGAACAATATCATACTTGGGTAAAAGAAACAGGTAAACAAGAGCAATATGGTATACACTGATATCAATAAAATAGAAAAAAATAATGAAAATAGAATAAGGCAATGAACTCGAATATGGTGAAGAACTGTAACTATACTAAGTGATTGAAATACTAATCAGATATGTGATCGGCTTGGGTTGAACATTGTCTAATTAACGTTGGATAAACATTGTCTAAGTTAAACATTGAATATTGAACATTGTCTAGGATTTGATCACATATCTAACTAACACTTCTCATTTCCTTCGACTAGTACAATGGATCCAACCATGACACATTACGATGCAAGATACTCAAGGCATTATAAACATTAAACATTGAACATTAAACTTTGAACATTGAACATTGTCTAATATTAAACATTACTTTTAACCATATGAGAACACGAGGAACAATGAAATAATAAATAATATCCCATGACTGATCCATGTGTATACTAGTCCGTATACCAATGTGTCAAGAGTCATGTAAAATATTTCTAAATACTTGCATTATAGTAATTATCAAATAATAAAAACTATCAGAAAATATACTCGTTTGTGGTCCAGAGCAATGAATATCAAACTGTGTCCGAACTGGTGTCACACTGACCTATATATGGAATATTATATTAATAAAAAGTGTTGGAATAAAAATAAGTTAAACTAGTTCAATTCTAGGTCATAAAGACATTTCTAAGTCAGAACAGTCAAACTATGTCAACTCTAGGTCAATCTAGCTATTTCTAAGTCGTATAATTCTAACTGTAGGATATTAGGTCCATACACTATGTAACTAGGCCACACTAGCTAAGCTAAGATACTAGGATATAACCAAAATACCATATCACAGGATACGCAAGTTTTTAGATATGAAAATACTAATTTATATATATACAAGACAATATGTATAGCAATCTTAGCTAACTAATGCAAATTGAATACCTTGGCTTTGAACCAATGCGTATCTCATCACCTACACACCCATCTTGATACTCAAACCCAATACCTCGAGTATCGACCAATACCTTGACATTACCTTGGTATCACAAGGTAGTTCAAATCCTAATATATAGCTAACTACCAATACACTAGCTATAACTACATTAACTAAACTATTTAGAATATTACTAACTACCTAACATACCAATACATATATACAATACTATAATACTAACTTAGCACTAACATATCAATACTTATATACATCTATACATACCTACATATAGCTACTTAGTCTAACAAGTATGTACATCTAATTATTAGATAACATGCATCTATAACTATCTAGATAGTAATATGACTAACTAGTTAAATATATACATATATACTAACTAGACTAATATGCAACTAACTAACTAATAAATAATAACATATACTAACTAACATGTTAAACTAAATAACTAACTATACTAACCTGTATATTACCTAGCAATGAACTAACATACCTAAACTATAACTAGATAGTAATATGACTAACTAGTTAAATATATACATATATACTAACTAGACTAATATGCAACTAACTAACTAATAAATAATAACATATACTAACTAACATGTTAAACTAAATAACTAACTATAGTAACTTGTATATTACCTAGCAATGAACTAACATACCTAAACTATAACTTAACTAACTAAACTAGCTTAACAATAACTAACCAAACGATTTATAACTAACTAAACCTCTAGTAAACTAACTAACCATCAATAACTACTAACTATCAATAAACTAACTACCTCCTCCCTTACCTGTTCTAGTTGCTGCCCTCTCTTGCATTTGCTGAGTGCCTTGCTGCCTAGTTGAACCCCTGCTGCTGCAACACAGTTGTTGCTATGCTCAATGCCTGTGGTAGCTGCTTCTCCCTCTTGCTGCAACTGCTACTGCTACTGCTGCTACTGCCTCTTGCTGTGGCTGCTGCAGCATGCTTAAGCTACTGGCTACTTGCTGAACTACACTAGGTGCTCTGCAGGAACTACTCTGCTGCAGTGCAGTTGCTGCTGATGCAGTTGCTATTGCTGCTGCTGTTGCTGCACACGCTGCTGCTCGCTGCTGCACATGCACTACTGCGTTTGCTGCTACTGCTAGCTCTTATTGTTGCTGTGCTGCTGAATGCATGCGTTGCTGCTCGTGCTTGAGCTGCTGCTGCTCGCTGCTGCGTGCACATGCTGCTTACACGATGTTGCAGCTGCTGCCTCTGATACTGTGCACTGCTACTGGAGCTGCTGGTATAGCTGATTTCAATGTTGTCCCGACCCCTCTCTCAACAATGCACACTCAATCACTCACCACAGTAAGACACACACACACACATCTATCTATTAGATATCAATATATACAAACATACTCATATACTTATAGATATCCATATAAACACACACACACACATATATATATATATATATATATATATATATATATATATATATATATATATATACAAACATACACATATACTTATAGATATCCATATAAACATATCTATATAATACTGTAGATATATATATATATATATACACATACACATATATGAACACAACTATATATACACACACACATATATAACTATTTATCAGTATACATACATCTAAACATATAGATAACTCGATATATGTATATAAACACATACATACATATGTATATAAATATAACCACTAACCAACACATATATCTATATATACATATATACATCTCCACAAATATAAATATACCACAATTGTCAAGCCCCGATCTCCCGTAGGCAAATCGGCCGTTCCCGCTAGGCGAGAATCACCGCTCCAGCGCTCCCGCGGAACGATCGCTTTGACCCATCCGGGCGTGATGCCGCACGAGCATGAGCTACGCCCGTGCAAGGCCGTGGTTCATTGGCTGGCGGTAAGAGTTCTAAGCCACAGAGTCGCACAGATTGTCCGAGTGCAGCGGAATCATAAACGCATGACGATTTGGTAACAGGTTCACTGAGTCGACAATAGCGGAAGAATTGAATAACACAAGTTGAAGTAAAGCAACTCTTTATTGATATAAACAAGTGTTACAGGCGGCATATAGCCGAGATTACAAGTCGCTCAAGCCTCTCTCTCTGAAATAGTAAAAGCGTGCCAACTGGCTACAATTGTGGAATGATTGTACAGGCGATGTTCAGGCAATGTTCACAATATTATGTCTTGTATATGTGCTTCAGTTCTGGACGCACCGCTGCTTCGGAGTGATCTTCACGCCTTAGCACGCACGAAGGAGGCATCCGCACCGAACGAGGTTCTCCCGCACCCTGCATACAAACTGGTGGATTATCAGTACATTGAATGCACTGGTGGGGAAGCTACTCGCCCGCTCGACAAATCCAAACACGTAATATAGGTTTCGTGCACCAACTATTAAGTTGTCTTTCTAGTTGCCTTAGGATCAGTTTTATGCAAACATTGAATAGCCTAACTCGTGTGGCAGTACGCCGTACAACATGAGAGGAAACACGACGAGACTTACCCACTTACCAATTGTCCTTCCCTGTCCAAGGCAAACATTATTAATTCAAGCACGGGAATTTATAAACATTCAGGAGGCATAGCATATGCAAATACGAGAGTCGTTATAACATGATCGTTCAGGTGTTCAGTTGTTTCTTGATGCAATGCAATGACTCGCACGCGGATAGCCGCTAAGAGAGGATGACTTATCTATATGAACGTTTGTCGCTGGCATAGCCATAAAGGACCGTTTATAGTCGATGAACGAGGATGGAATGCAACGAAGCACGTGAGGCGCTATACACCATCCCGTCCGTACGTGAGACTATCATGAAGTTCCATCCGGATCGGAACGGTCCCAGTGCCCCGGTGACCACCCGTGGAACAAGATCCGAAGATCACCTTTTTCAAGTTGTCCGCGACATGCAGGTCAGGATATTTCCAAATCCATAACTTGATATGATAATCCATGATTCGTGATCTGAAATGAGCGTTTGCTCCAAGAGCTGAGATTCATGGATTCGTTAACATGATTCTCGTTCAGAGGTATACTTGATGGGATTATCATTCAGTTGCAACGTGACATAATTCTCGTTCAATATTCATTTGCCCTGATGCGTGCCCCTGGTTCGGGGATTGCCTTGGCGACCCAACGGTCCCGGATACTTGCAGGTTCATTCAGGCACGGAATGACTACGTAGTAGTCTCCCGGGGTTTGGATGAAAACAAGGCAATACACAAGCAGACAAGCATGCATTTGTATAAACATAAACATTCACGTTAGCTCGGGCCCGAAGGTAAGCCGAGGAGTGAGAATGTTAGGGGACTTCTCGAGCAACACGTTCTAGGGTAGCATGCGAGGGTCTGAACATATATAAAGCAATATTTCATTTCCATGTTCTAGCATGAGCAATACAAGTTGGGATTATTCCCTTAGCTAGGTGCGTTGGATTCTTATTAGCATGCAGGGGTGATTCACCTACTAGCATGTATCATTCCAGATTTTTATGTGTGCTGGCTAAGCAAAGACAAGTTCACCGTAGCCACCCACCTTAGCGATGGTTCGCCTCGGTAGAGCGATACGTCAAGCGAGCCTCTGAAAGCCTAAGCTGAATTCCTGTAGGGACAAGTCTGGATATCCTTTGCTTCTCGTTTGAGGCAAAGCGGGTCGGGACAGTTGCACTTTTGCCGTTTGAGTCGGCAGTCCGCTAGAACGGAACGGGGTGTTACAACAATCATATATATATATATATATATATATATATATATATATATATATTATAAGAGGGTACGATATACATGTATATGTATGTTTAAGGAGAGTGTCTATGCATTATATATATATATAGATAGATGTGTGTGTGTATATATATATATATATATATATATATATATATATATATATATATATATATATATATATAATGCATAGACACTCTCCTTAAACATACATATACATGTATATCATACCCTCTTATAATATATATATATATATATATATATATATATATATATATATATATATACAAATATGAATACATATATCACTATACATATATATATACATAACCATGAATTTACATATCACTAATAACTATAAACAAGTATTAAAATGTAAGAAAACAAATACGTTGAGTGCATCGCACCCGTATCACACTCATTCTATGATACGCTTGCGATACGGCTCCACCACACAATCAAACATATTTCGAAGGATACGAGCAAGTCTAAAATAATATCTATGAACAATACGAAGAGCTAAATACACAACTACGTGTCTGTGTCAAAATGTGACATGCTCAAACCCCCGTGTCAAAAAAAATCCTCCAAATCAACCCATATCGCCAAATTATCGGGATACGGCCTACACGTATCCAATTGTGGATACGACACTAGTCACACATAATCAAACACATGTCAATTTGGTCTAATTGACCAATTGACAAACACAAGATGTACCAATCTCAGAATTCTCCCAAAATTGACACAAAATACCATATAACTTTCTACATAGGCCTCCTATGAACCTAATTCCAATTCCTATGGATAAATTTAGCATATGTGGTGGTTCTTTATAATTAAATTATATATTTAAAGCCTAATTAGAGAGGAAAAACTGAATTATACCTATTGGAGATGGATTTCCAATGAGATCCCCAAATTGGGTAAAAAGAGCCTCCAACTTGTAGATCCTTACTCCTCCTTGTAGACCCTTGCTTCCTCCTTGTAGATCCTTGTTCTAATAGCCTCCAATAATGAATAGGAAAAGAATTGGGAAGAAATTTGAGTAGAGATTGGTGTGGAAATAAAGAAATTGGAAGAGAAAAAATTCTATATTTAATTTTGGAATGACAAATGAGAGGAGAGAGAGTCTCCACCCCTTTAAATAGTGGCCGGCCTTGCCCCTTCATCAAGGCACTATGAATTGTCCAAAATACCCCTTGGGGCTTGTCATAAAAAATTAATTAAGGAGGGAAGGTTCTAGTCTAATTGGTTTCACTAATTAATTCATCCTCCTAATGAATGAGATCACTATTGGGCTCAATTCTAACTAGAATTAAATTTTGGTCCATGAATCTAATCTAAACAAGTTGGGTCCACTACACAAGTCAAATTAAATAGGCTAGTCCACTAATTAAATTAAATGCTACAAGCCTCTAATTAAATATAGCACTCTAATAATTAAATAACTAATACAAGCAATAAATAAATATACATGGTCCACTAATATTAATATTATATTCCAAAAATTAAATAACTATGCCAAATTACCAAATCACCCCTAGCTGGATAAGTGACAGTGACAAAACACCCTTAGGAATGGCGTTTTCTCTTGAGAAAATGTCCTTCCTATGGGTGTTTTCTATTATTATATTTTTTTCTCTCTGCTCTCTCTCTCTCTCTCTCTCTCTCTCTCTCTCTCTCTCTCTCTCTGCTCTCCTCTCTCACTCTCTATGCTCTCTCTCTCTCTCTCTTCCACTCACTCTCTGTTATTTCTTTCTACCCCTCTCTCTTTCTTTCATCTCTATCTCTCTTGCTGTCACTCTCTTACTCTCTCGTTCCCGCTCGTCTCTCTCTCCCTTTCTATCTTTTGTCTCTCTCATTGTCCCTCTCTGTCTTATTCTCTCATCTCTCTCACTGTCCATCTCTCCCGTCCCACTCTCCTCTCTCTCTGTCCTCCGTCTCTCTCTCTCTCTATCTCTTTGTCCTCCCTCTTTGTCTCGTCCGTCTATTTCTTTCTTCTCTCTCTCTCTCTCTCTCTCTCTCTCTCTCTCTTTAGTCCTCTCCTCTTCTCTCTCTCTTCCTGACACTTTTTCTCACTTTTTTTTCTTTTTCCATAATTACATGCATGTACTTGGGAGCCCGTGAGCATGCTTTGTTTGAATGCATTGGAAAATGACATAAGGTTCTCGGGAAGAGAGAAAAAGTATGGTCCATGCCATGGCATGATACAGCATTTGACCAAAAAAGAAAAGAAAATAGTAGGTAGTAGAAGGAAGTATTTAAGAATGAGGGTTTCAGTTATAAATTTACGGAAGGAAAAGAAGACAGCATTTGTGAGAGTTTCTCCAGGAAGAGAGTTCAATAGAAGAAGGTGGAGGCTACAAGTGTTTGAAAAGAGTTTAAGAGGAAGAAGATACAAAAAAAAACTAAAAGAGTTCAAGAGTTTGAAAAGAGTTCAATAGAAATTTAATTACGTATATTTTTTATGATATCCTAATCATAAACACATATGGCTTTTCAAAATGACGGACGCATACCCGGTGGACCTATAACTCCGGCCATTGAACGTGAGCGAGAGTCTCACATTTCTAGTTTGGTTTTCACAGGACCGGTAATGTAAATTTTAGATAATTGATATTATTGTTGTTAAGCGTATTATATTATACTAATGATATCTACACATATATTATATAGCGCTATGATTATCCAGATGTAAAATTACGAGAGCATGGTGAGTGGTGGTCGTCATGGGAGTTGACTAAAGGCCAAAAGATCTTGGTGGAGGCTTTTGGTTTTTACTTTGTTGACGCTATACAAATTAAGCGTCACGATAGAGACCTAATATTAAGTATCGTTGAGCGATGGTGGCCAACATACAACATATTTCAATTACCCTTCGGGGAGATGACGATCACATTAGCGGATGTGGCACAGATTATGGGATTACCTATCGAGGGTAATCTTATATATCTTGACGAGAAGTTGGAAGCAAAACATCTCGTTAGAGAATACCTCAGTGTAGATCCCCCTCTCACATGGGAGAAACTAGTACTATCAAACTCACTTGGCCCTGGTCTACTTTCATGCATATTGATCATATCGGCTCTACAACAGTTCCTGTTGATTCTTCGCAGGTATTTATTTACATGTATTAATTATTGTTAATATTTATTTAATATAGATGATATCAATATTCAATTATGTTTTCAGGTGATATGTTGCACTAGAGCTTACTTACTGTGTCTATGCAGTGTATTTTTATTTTTTGACGCTACAAAAAATATGATCAATCAATGTGCGACTGCTTTGGATCTTATTTTTGTTCTTCTTTGTAGTTCTGGTGTTACGATCACTTTGAGATTGGTAGACCAGTTAGTAAATATAGAGCTGAACAAACAGTATGGCCAACAGGCATTCGCTGGATTACTGGAAATACAGATTATGTGCATTGTATGACAAAAGTGGTATCTCTTTACCGGCATCGATTTGACACATTAACCTTCTTGATATGAGGTAAGTATGTAATTATTAAATTAAATTTTTAGATGTTATTTTTGTGCCTACCATTTATTACTTGCTAAATGTCAAATAGGTTGTTTGGCAACTACTAAGTGTGCCACAAGAAGTGAGAGATGGTGAACGTGTCCGCAGTCTCCATAGGTATTATATCATGTATAATAGATCTATCATGTTTTATCCAGCTGATCGTGTTATGCGACAGTTCGGACTGAAATAGATGATACCCCTGGAGCCTTTGGCTTATAGTAGTACCAAATCTAATATGGAAGAGCGGGTTCGTACATATATGCTTGGTTGGCATTCCAGATTTACCACCTATGGCGTGGAACACATGTCCGAATTGATGACATCGGTGGCAGATTGTAAGTTAGAAGAATGACATATAAAGCAAGCATGTTCACATGGTAGTAGAGTATGTTGCCACCGACCACATGTACAACATTTATGGTCTAGTTCAACCACATAACATCTACTTGTTTCATGATCCCATATTTCAAATTTATTGTTATTAAAATATAATAACTGAAAATGGTGTGATCTCGCCTAATACGTGCCATAGTGTTCATCATCCTTGGACAAAATTCTATTTCTATCTTTTCAGCATTTGTTCGATGCTTGTCGTGAAGTGTTATTATTTTTGCTCTAATACCATCAAGCAATGTTGATATTGGTTTGTCACGCAAACTTTTAATCCAATTGTTAAAACATTCAGCAATGTTCGAAGTATTAATATCTAATCGAGGGCACGGTGCATAAGCTGTTATCCAATGAGAAAATTCATAATTTTTATCGTTAGACCCTACAATCTAATTAAAAATATTTACATCAGCAGATTTTATTGTTTCAAACCAACCATTCACATCAACCTCATTATAAGACCGGACAAGTTTGTCTAACCATTATAGATATGTCGGTGTACGAGGGCATTGATTTTTTAAATTTTGTTTAAAATATTGAATACAAAAAAAGTGGGAGGAGTTTGGAAAAATTGTTCGCATTCCACGAATTAATCATTTATGCTTATCAGATATAAATGAAATACTATCCCACCGTTCAAAATAAGTTTCGAAAGACATTTTCAAACAGTTTAAAAATCATGTCTACAACTCAGTTTTTTCATTCTCAACAACACAATAAGCAATAGGATATCATGCCCCAGTCCCAAAATACATAGGACTAGGACACGTAAGCATGCCCGCCGCATGGATATGGCAACTCTAATATATGGAAGCCATAAACCATACGTACGCTGTAATATGAATATCAAATCCACAAGTGGTATAAATGTATCACAAGTCACAGGATACAATCTAAATCGCATCCACGAAAATCAATATAAATAAATAACCAACATCTATGAACTAGATCTCGATAAGAAGTATCTAAAGATGATAGTTGGATGGAAACAAATTCACTACCAACTCGAATGGAAAAGTACAAGACAATAAACACATTATAAGAATACCATCTAACGACCATGGGGCTCGAAGAGAAGACATCCTCAAAACATATGTAACAATCCAAATCTGCGCTCCTACGAATACTCAAGAACAGATACACCTGGAAAGGGGCCAGGTCCTCAGAGGGACGTAACAAGATACATAGAAGCAAGCCAAATTTGAATACAGTAAACATGTATAATGTTTGAAAATATATAAGTACGCTGTACAAGACAATCTATATGAATGCAAATGAGGACAACTTTTCGACGTATGGGTAAGGGTAGGCTACTCGATCTACCTCACAACTCACACACTCGTCACTGGACATCAAAAATTGACATACCGCGAGGATAGCGACCAGCGAGACTCCAGAAATCGATATACCGCGGGGGTAGCGACCAGCGCGACCCACGCCCGTAGTGCGAGCTATATACTATGGTTTACCAGAGTGGTTAAAAGCCCATACGCCTAATGATTGTCCTCTCATGATACTAAGTGTCAACTGTGTGTCAATATATCTAATATATGGTAATGACTGGAAAAAACTACATATGCAATGAATAAACAGAAATGCAATAAACATACAAAAATATATAAAGCATACAAAATACTGTAAGCAATTTGGCAAGGTATCTTGCCTGGCAAGAAAGCTGCAAAATGTAATATCCCGATGTTAACACCAAGAGTCAGAAGCTACGGCCTCAGAATGAACGTCCCCAGATGCTGAAATAAATATCACCAACGTTCCCAGAATAATCAAAATAGCTAGAAAGCACTTCCTTTTCGTCTAATTTGGACACAGGGGCAAAACGATAATTTTGGGTAAAAGTGGGGTCCACGTGTGGCCCACTTTGCACCGAAAAGCGTGCCAGGGGTATCAGTCTCTAAATAGTATAAATTATAGGTCAAACAAACTCTAAATGTCAATACGAACCCAACGGTATGTCCAAATGTGGATTCCGATGGGCCGAACATAATTTTGCCCAAAAAGTCAACTGTGGGGCCCGCCAATTGGCGACTTGGTCAACTATCTCAGAATTGTGTGAAAATTGGGTCACAGGACCAGCGCGTTACCATGAGTCCAGTGGCGCAAGTTTCGTCTTAATCTGACGAGCGTGCATAAAATGCGCACAGCTTTCACAAAAGTTGCGACACGGGGTTTGTCCGCGGATACGGGCTGATTTTGACGCGCACACGCGTCCGAATTAGTTTTCGCAAACTCTCACGTATCCGAGTACACTGCGTGCACCGTTTGTTATGCTTGGTACACGGTGGGACGGTCCCGTTTGGCGGGGTGCGCTCCGTTTCACAACTTTTGAAAATCTGGAAAATGTGTATTTTTGGGGTTTTTCAACGAATTTAATTCTACATACAGCAGATAATAATTTAATATAATTAACAAAAATTAAACTAGGTCAAGTGGTCTCTGCATACCAAAAAGAAAAATTGATTCGGATCTCTTTGGTGGGAGATACGAACCCGGGAACATAGGTGGTCACCGCAGTTTTCTGCGATACCAAAAAGTACTTTTTCCGTCAACTTGGACGCTATTTTTGCTTAGGGTTATGCCCTGTTCGAGGTCATCTATCATATAGATATTGAAGGGGGGATAGGTGAGGATCATACCGGCAAAGACGGCGTCAAGTTTGGTCTAACGAGGGCCCGGGAAACAGAGCCTAAATAGGACTTCGTTGCAGTTTAATTTTGCTGTGCGCGGTTGTTCACGGACGTCGTTGTCGGCCGGGGCGACTTCGGCTGGGCGGCTAGGTCGACGGCGGTCCCGTCTCGGCGGCGCGGTGGCTGGAGAGGGAGGATGGGATTTAGGTTTAGGATTTATCGATTGAATGGATGTATATTTATATAGGAAAGAGAGGGAGAGACCGAGAGATCGCGGGGTCAAACGCTCGCGGGGGGGGGAGAATTTGGTACGGCTGCTGCTGCTTTGTGTTTATATGGTTTAAGTGGGGTTTTTTTGTTTTAGTCCCATTTTTTTTCCTTTTCCTTTTCCATTCTTTTCTTTTCTTTTATTCTTTTTTTTATTTCTTTTTCTTTCTTTTTCTTTTATATATATATATATATACCCCTAGAAAAATCTAGAATTATACTAATGCATACCATTAAGCTAGCAACTGTCCAAAGGGTCTCCTACATGAAATAAATTCGGAAAAATTCCTAATGGCCCCATAAATCCCCTAAGTTCACCAATACCTAAAATAAAAATTAATTAAAATCTATTTCTCCTAATTAGCCACTAATTAATATAATTAAATTAAAAAAATTAATAGGATTTTTAGGATTAGGGATTTTACATTCTACCCAACTTATAAAAATTTTGTCCTCGAAATTAAAACTAAGCCACGATAGAATGTCAAGGGTGGTATAAGATTTGCATTGTTTAAAATGCAAGGCTAGGTTTAAAGGAGTGGGTGATGTTGCGCGACCAAAATATAGTACAAGGGAGCTTAATTATAAGTTGCACAAGGTCAGAATAGAAGATGGGCATGTCTAGGATAAGGGTGTAGAATTTGTAGGAAGGCAGTGGCTAGTGTAGTGCTCCAATTATCGAAGCACGGTAAGGTGCACTAAGTGATATAATTATTGCAAAAATTAAAAAGAATACCGTGTTCTATTTCTAACTGGATTCAATCTAACCTTAGTCTCACTATCTAAGCCAAGTAGGTCCAATTTTGGGTGAGGGTTTTACAATCTACCCAACTTAAAATTTACCCATCTATCACCTAAGGCTATACGTCTAGAAAAACTATTCCTCAAATTATTTAATCATGTTATTCAATCCTCAAAGTTTTAATACCAAACATATCACCTATGATATGTCCTTAATCAATTATAAAGGAGAGTCACTAAGTCATGTGATTAGCCTTATGGGGTATATCTAGTACTATCAGTGTCAACTTATACCAGCACGAGGTTTCGTCTTTCCAAAATAAGGGAAGACGGAGAGCAATAATAAAGAATTCAAGGTGAAGGTGATAGAATACAAGTACGAGGTTCAAAGAAATTAAAGAATTCAAAAAAAGAGTTATCAGAGCAGTTGTGGATTAAAATCCTATTTTGATAATTTCCTATTTACATGCTCGTATCCGTACAGTTATGTAACCGATACAATATGTCAGACATGTCTAGGGACAAGTCTATTCATCTACTACCATATATCTCAATCCACGTAGAGTAGTCATGCGAAGAGCGAACCAAGCGTACTAAGATTAGCTAGACCTTAATACACCGATTCTGATTAGGCAATTGCATCATTATGTGCACCCAATAATACATATGTCATGAACAAGCTCGATAGAAGAATAAGCTTGCAAAAACTAGGCTGTAATAGCAGCACAAATCAAGGTAGTACAGAAAATATAAGTACGCTAGATTATGATGAGAGAAGTTACAAAATAATTCAATTTCATAAAAAGATAAGGCTCTATAATCTCTACAGTGGTCATACTAAATCCTTGTCTAAGTCGATAGTCGACCAAATAGGGGTATGGGCTTCTAAGCTCTACAGTCTGATAAAATATTATCTTCTTATGCTAGCACACAGTTAATGTCATTCAGCTACACTTCAATAATAGGGCAAAAGACTATGTGATACTAGGTTGTGAGGTATACTATCCAACTTATAACAATAAACTAATACTGTAATTGTCTTAAGGATATCGTAGAAACTCCTGTTAAGGTCTACGAGAAGGGATTTTGGTACTTATTAGGGTATCCTCTTTCATTACATAGGTCATGGTCGTCTTAAGTCTTAGTCTTAGTGCAAGTGTCAATAGTAAGAATGGAACAGTTACTGGCCTCAAGGGAAAGGGAATATAACTCGTATTGAGGTGGGGTACATGTTACGCAATTTTAAACTAAAGGATAAGCACCATGTCTCAATCTACAAGAATAGCTTAAACTATCAAGTTCTAACTACTAAGCACACAATTTCAAAATTTAACATTAACCACTATAATCCCAGCAACTACATGTCCTTAACACAGAATAAAATTACCTGGCTTACAATCAGAAGTGTCAGATGGCACGAGTTGAAAGACGAAGAGTAAAAAAACAAAATTTAGTCGTCGCGCAATTAGCGAACGCTAAGGTCGCAGAGGAACAATATATGAAATTAGAATAGAGGGCTCTAGATAGCATTATGGTTTTCTAATGGGAAGTGGTATGCTAGTTGCTATGTTCGAGGTATGATCAAGGAGAAGTGTTGATTACATTCCTCTCGGCTTCCTAAGGTGTTGTCTACTAATAATAAGACAACGATCTAAGTTTATAGTTCTCTAATACTATCTAACTATGAAGGTTAGGTTCAGTCCTAATTTTCAATCTTGGATTTCTATTGGTTCCTCACTACTAGGGTAAAACACTATGATCAAATTTCTAACTAACTCTAATAGTATCTATACTACTCTCAAGTCCTTCATAACTATGTCAAGGGGTAATGGTCGATCAATCTATAGGTAAGGAATTCTAGGATTCACTAGATATTCTAAACTTAGTGGTGTATCAACACTCTAGTTGTACTCTTAATAAGAAGGTTACCCTACTTATCATCTAACAACAGGGACTTCTATATTCTATGAGGGGCTATACTCAAGAAATTATCAGGAAAGTACAGGAATCAAGCATGATACAATTATTCAAATAGAATGGATTGGAAGGAGAGCGAGTCATAGTCAATAGTGGATGAGATCCTATATTCTAATCCTATTTGCAGGCTTGCTCGGTACAGTAACGTAACCGAGACAATATGCTCTCGACCTGCATGGGCCACCACAAAAACATGTCACGCTCCAGTCCCAAAATACATAGGACTAGGACACGTAAGCATGCCAGCCGCATGGATATGGCAACTCCAATATATGAAAACCATAACCCATACGTATGCTGTAATATGAATATCAAATCCACAAGTGGTATAAATGTATCATAAATCACAGGGTACAATCTAAATCTCATCCACGAAAATTAATATAAATAAATAACCAACATCTATGAACTAGATCTCAATAAGAAGTATCTAAAGATGATAGTTGGATGGAAACAAATCCACTACCAACTCGAATAAAAAAGTACAACACAATAACCACAATATAAGAATACCAGCTAACAACCACGGGGCTCGAAGAGAAGACATCCTCGAAACATATATAATCATCCAAATCTGGCTCCTGCAAATACTCAAGAACAGATACACCTGGAAAGGGGCCAGGTCCTCAGAGGGACGTAACAAGATACATAGAAGCAAGCCAATTTGAATACAGTAAACATGCATAATATTTGAAAATATATAAGTATGCTATACAAGACAATCTATATGAATGTAAATGAGGATAACTTTTTGACGTATGGGCAAGGATAGGCTACTCGATCTACCTCACAACTCACACACTCGTTAGTGGACATCAGAAATCGATATACCGCTGGGGTAGCGACCAGCGAGACTCCAGAAATTGATATACCGTAGGGGTAGCGACTAACGCGACACACGCCCGTAGTGCGAGCTATATACTACGGTTTACCAGAGTGGTTAAAAGTCCATACGCCTAATGATTGTCCTCTCATGATACTAAGTGTCAAGTGTGTGTCAACATATCTAATACATGGTAATGATTGAAAGAAACTACACATGCAATGAATAAACAAAAATACAATAAATATACAGAAATATACTAAGCATGCAAAATACTGTAAGCAATTTGGCAAGATATCTTGCCTGGCAAGAAAGCTGCAAAATATAATGTCCCGATGTCAACACCAAGAGTCAGAAGCTACGGCCTTAGAATAAACGTCCCCAGATGCTGAAATAAATATCACCAATGTTCCCAGAATAAGCAAAATAGCTAGAAAGCACTTCCCTTTCGTCCAATTTGGACACAGGGGCAAAACGGTAATTTCAGGTAAAAGTGGGGTCCACGTGTGGCCCACTTTGCACCAAAAAGTGTGCCAAGGGTAAAAGTCTCTAAATGGGATAAATTATAGGTCAAACAAACTCTAAATGTTAATACAAACCCAACGGTATGTCCAAATGTGGATTCCGATGGGCCGAACATAATTTTGCCCAAAAAGTCAACCGTGGGGTCCGCCAATTGGCGACTTGATCAACTGTCTCAGAATTGTGTGAAAATTGGGTTATTGGACCAGTGCGTTACCACGAGTCCAGTGGTATAAGTTTTGTTGCAATCTGACGAGCGTGCACAAAATGCACACAGCTTTCGCAAAAGTTACGATACGGGATTTGTCCGCGGATACGGGCTAATTTCAACGCGCACACGCGTCCGAATCAGTTTCCACGAACTCTCACGTGTCCGGGTACACTGCGCGCATCATTTAGTATACTTGGTACACGGCAGGGCAGTCCCGTTTGGCGGAACGCGCTCCGTTTTACAACTTTTAGAAATCTGGAAAAAGTATATTTTTGGGATTTTCCAACGAATTTAATTCTACATACAGCAGGTAATAATTTAATATAATTAACAGAAATTAAACTAGGTCAAGTGGTCTCCGTATACCAAAAAGAAAAATTGGATTCGAATCTCTGTGGTGGGAGATACGAACCCGGGAACATAGGTGGTCACCGCAGTTTTCTGCGATACCAAAAAGTAGTCTTTTTCCGTCAACTTGGACGTTATTTTCGCCTAGGGTTACGCATTGTTCGAGGTCATCTATCATACATATATTGAAGGGGGATAGGTGAGGATCATACCGGCAAAGACGGGGTCGAGTTTGGTCGAGCGAGGGCGCGGAAAACAGAGCTTGAACAGGGCTTCGCTGCAGTTTAATTTTGCTGTGTGCGGGGTGCGCGGTTGTTCACGGACGTCGTGGTCGGCCGGGGCGACTCCGGCTGGGCGGCTAGGTCGACGACGGTCCCGTCTCGGCGGCGCGGTGGCTAGAGAGGGAGGATGGGATTTAGGTTTAGGGTTTATCGATTGAATGGATGTATATTTATATAGGAAAGAGAGGGAGAGACCGAGAGATCGCGGGGTCAACGCTCGCGGGGGGGGGGGGAAGAATTTGGTGCGGCTGTTGCTGCTTTGTGTTTATATGGTTTAAGTGGGTTTTTTTTTTGTTTTAGTCCCCTTTTTTTTCCTTTTCCTTTTCCATTCTTTTCTTTTCTTTTCTTTTCTTTTATTCTTTTTTTTTATTTCTTTTTCTTTAATATATATATATATATATATATATATATATATATATATATATATATATATATATATATATATATATATATATATATATATATATATATACCCCTAGAAAATTATAGAATTATACTAATGCATACCATTAAGCTAGCAACTTTCCAAAGGGTCTCCTAAATGAAATAAATTCGAAAAAATTTCTAATGGCCCCATAAATCCCCTAAGTTCACCAACACCTAAAATAAAAATTAATTAAAATCTATTTCTCCTAATTAGCCACTAATTACTATAATTAAATTAAAAAATTAATAGGGTTTTTAGGATTAGAGACTTTACATAGGATATAGTTGATAATTTGGATCGTGAGCACAAGCAACAAATAAATTACATTAGAATCTAGATGTAAGAAAAATAGCATCAATACTAATAACAGGTAAACAACCACTTAAGAAATCATCCATATAAGCCTTGAAACAAATAAATATTCTTTGAAAGACATTATTTTCTACTATTTTTAAAAAATATTTGCTACCGAATTTTGTTTCCATAATTGTAAAATAATATTTCTCAAGACTACTATATGCATCAACGTAATTGCCGTTAATATCAGATAATACAAGTTTCCTAGCTCTCCAAAGCTGTCACGTCCCGATTTTGCCCAATCGATAATCGTCCCCCGGGTGTGATGCCGTGCACGCGTAGGGCACGCGTGCACAAGGCCTAGGCATAATGATGATCTTTAGAACATATGCAACAGAGTACGCAAGTAAGATAACACACATTGAGGCATAGAAAAGTTTCATTTTTATTGATAATGAACATCTTGTTTACAGACTCTTGACCCAAAACGAGACGGACGCCTCAAAGGCTTACAACTTGGATACAAAATGAGATAGCCGTTCCATATATTACATCCTTTACTAGAATTCAAAACACAAAATACCTTGGGTGCGAGTCAACACCATCGTCTTGTGGCTTCCCAAAAGTGAGAGCGAGCTCCTTTCTTCTTATGTACTGGAGCTACCAAAAGTTACGTCACGAATGAGTCTTGAGTCAGGAAGGGGGTTGGAGAAAGCTTCAGCTCCTCGCCGCGTCGCCTTGGCTCGGGGAACCTGCTGCAACGAGGGTCAGTACTTTGAAAAGTACCGGTGAGGGCGAGCTAACCCAACTTAACCAAAATCTACAACGAGTTCATATGAGCATGCAACATTTATTTTTATGTGATCTATCTACCTTGTCTTAGATAAATTCTTCTCATAAGATAGAGTAAAATAACATAACCAAATGTGCCACCGCTCGGTGACTTTACCTGTATCGTCCGAGCCACCTGTACAAAACTTACCATGACCTTCCCTGCCACGAAGACATAGTTAGTCTGCACAGTTAAATATACATAAAAATCACTTGGTTGGACTTGGGATGGGTCGGCTGCCATTCCGCCTCGGGTAGCTAGCCCTTAGCGGACGCACGGACCCATCCAATGCTAGGACTACACTAGCAAATTGTTCTACCCAGGACGAAGCGGTCCCGGTGCCCCGGTGACCGTTCGTAGAACGATATCCCTTGTATACAAGTTGTCCAAGACCAATATTCCACAACCAACTAAGTTATCATATGAACACATATTCAAGTATACAAGCAAGTGAACATAGTATGTTTTTCATAGTCTAGGCTACTTGTGTAAAGATCACATTTTCCTTCCCATTTAGCACCATATCATGAACAGTTATAGATAAATGAATCTAACTACAACTGACACAATAAAAATGGTTATGTATATGACGGGCATGCACGTTATAGTGTGATCGTTCAGAATAAATTCTATTTGACAAGCATTATTAGTGTTTCAAGCCTACTTCTTTTCTATTTTGACTCAGTCGTATGTGTTTTAATATCGTTTGATCGGGATGAACAATGAGTCAATCTATTTAGAATGCAGACTTGGAATAAGGGAGCTAATCGAAATAAAGCCACTCACAAGTTAGTGAAGTAGGAGAGAAGAGGAAGAGCTTTAAGACTCCGCACGAGCGTCGTCTACCCGATCACCTGCACGCACCAACAGATGATCAATATCTCCTGCTTCGGTCTCCGAGGTTCGATATGAAATTATGAGATCCTAAGAACGAAAACAATAAAATCCATCGAAACCGTTCAAGAAAACGCAAGTCATAAAACCAACAAGAAGGCAACCAAGCGGCACGAAAACGGGCAAGAAACCAACGCAACGGAAAGGCCCCTCCCGACTCTGCCGCCGAGTCCTTCCTTGAGGCACGATCCGTTGAATATGGGACCTAATTCCGAAGAAACCAATCCATAACGAGGAAAGGATCTTGATTCAATCTGTCTCGTTTAGACGGTCTTAAGTGTTTCTTGGCCGCGCTCCCCGAATAAGGGGAACGGGGCATTACATCATAACCATCTAAAAGAAAGTTTTGTCCCAAAACTTAGGAATAGAACCTACCCCTAAGGAATAATGAAGGAAACATTTCCCTCATATCAGATTCAATTTTCCACGTCGATTCTTCGACCGCGTGGTTCCGCCACAGAACGTGCACTAACGATACTGTCCGATTCTGTAACTGCTTTTTCTTACGTTCCAATATCTGTACGGGTTCTTCAGTGTACGACAAGTCCACTTGCAGATCTAACTGACCCAAGTCTACCACATGGTTTGGGTCGTGCACATATTTTCTTAGCTGAGACACATGAAAAATATTGTGCACATCTGATAGGGCTGGCGGCAATGCAATTTGATAAGCAACTGAAGTGACTCGTTTGAGAATTTCGAACGGGCCAACAAATCTCGGACTCAACTTTCCTTTTATCCCAAATCTTGTAATACCACGCATGGGTGAGACTTTTAAGAACATATGGTCCCCTTCTTGGAATTCAAGGGGGCGGCGACGAACATCGACATAGCTCTTTTACCGACTTTGTGCTACTTTTAACCGTTCTCGAATCAGCCGAAACTTTTGTACTGTTTGTTCAACCAGTTCCGGCCTAAGAATTTGCCTCTTTCCAACTTCATCCTAGCAGATCGATGACCTACACTTCTGCCCATACAACGCCTCATACGGAGCTATCTGGATGCTAGACTGATAACTGTTGTTGTAAGCAAATTCGGCTAGCGGCAGGTTGACGTCCCAACTTGACTTGGAATCGATTACGCAGAGGCACAGCATATCTTCTAGAACCTGATTCTCCCGTTCTGTCTGGCTATCGGTTTGAGGATGGTAGGCTGAGCTGAATTTCAACTTGGTCCCCATCGACGACTGAAGGCTTTCCCAGAAACGTGAGACGAACCGTCCGTCCCGATCTGATACTATAGAAACTGGCACTCCGTGCAGCCGGACTATCTCGTCAAGGTAGGTCTGGGCAAGGCGATCGGCGCCCCAAGTACTTTTAATGGCAATAAAGTGTGCAGACTTGGTTAACCGGTCGACGATGACCCAGATTGCGTCGTTCCCCCGTTGCGTCCTTGGCAGACCAACAATAAAGTCCATGCTGATGTGCTCCCACTTCCATTCCGGGATAGCAAGATTTTGCATTTCTCCGTCCGGCCTCTGATGCTCTGCTTTCACCCTCTGACAGGTTATGCATTGCGACACAAAGAGTGATACTTCTTTCTTCATGCCGTGCCACCAGAAGACAGTACGAAGGTTCTTATATTTTTGTGCTCCCGGGATGGATAGTATAGGCCGCGTAATATGCTTCCATGAGGATTTCCTTTCTGAGTTCTGAATCGTTGGGGACGCATAGCCTTTCCTTCACTCGCAACGCCCCATTCTCATCTACTGCAAAGTCTTTTGCCTTCCCCGCTTGGACCTGCTCTCGCATTTTCCAGAGGAATGGATCGTCTCTTTGAGTAGATGTGACTCTCTCTATCAGATTGGGTACAAATCGCATCTGAGCAACCCGCGCGCCACGATAACGAATTCTGAGTTCGATGCCCATTTCTTCTAACTCCCTTCGTAACCTGCGATCGACGGACAGAGATCCCGCAAAAACCCGACTCAACGCATCTGCTACCACATTTCCCTTACCAGGTGTGTAGTCTATCGTCAAGTCGTAATCCTTTATCAATTCTAGCCAGCGTCGCTGTCGGACGTTCAGATCTGCTTGGGTGAACAAGTACTTTAAACTTTTGTGGTTGGTATAGATTCGGCAAGGCATCCCATAAAGGTAGTGTCGCCACAATTTCAACCCGAACACAATTGCTGCCAGTTCCAGATCGTGCATGAGATAATTCTTCTCGTACTTTCTCAGCTATCTGGATGCATAGGCTATCACTCTGTCTCGCTGCATAAGTACACACCCTAAGCCCTGCCCTGAAGCGTCACTGAAGATTTGGAATCCCGAAGTCTCGTCCGGCAGTGCAAGTAACGGGGCAGAAGTGAGATGCTGCTTTAACTCAATAAACGATGCTTCGCAGTCGGCGGACCACTCAAACGCGACTCCCTTCTAAGTGAGGCGAGTCAGAGGCGAGGCAAGCTTGAAAAAATCCTTTACGAACCGTCTGTAGTATCCCGCTAACCCAAGAAAGCTTCGAATTTTACTAACAGATGCAGGTCGTTTCCACTCGACAATGGCCTCTACCTTCTTCGGGTCAACTGAAATGCCTCCCGCAGAACTTGTTGTCTCGAAGGGTTTGTAGCACGGTCCGCAAGTGCTCTGCATGCTCTGCCCTGTTCTTCAAGTAAACCAAGATATCATCAATGAACACTACTACAAATCGATCGAGGTACGGCCGAAACACTTGGTTCATCAAACCCATAAAGGCAGCAGGGGCATTCGTCAAACCGAACGGCATTACCAAAAACTCATAGTGGCCATAGCGAGTGCTAAAGGCTGACTTCGGCACATCGTCCGACTTAATTTTGAGCTGATGATAACCCGAACGGAGATCAATTTTTGAGAACACTGTTGCAGCTTGTAACTGATCAAAAAGATCATCTATCCTGGGAAAGGGGTATTTATTTCGAATGGTTGCCTTGTTTAATTCTCGATAGTCGATGCAGATTCGCATCGAACCATCCTCCTTCTTAACGAACAGTACCGGTGTCCCCCACGGAGACACACTAGGCCGGATGTACCCACGATCAAGCAATTCTTGTAGCTGAATTTTCAACTCTTTTAGTTCTGCCGGAGACATTTGATACGGAGGTTTGGAAATAGGTTGGGTTCCTGGAAATATGTCGATGGTGAACTCTGTCTCTCGATCGGGCGGCATACCAGGCAACTCGTCGGGGAATACATCAGGAAAATCTGCCACAACGGGAATGGATTCAACGTTTGCGCAATCTTGCCGAGTGTCTCGAACGGAAGCCAAGTACCCTACGCAGCCGGAGTGAATCATCCATCGAGCAGACATCGCTGATATCACCATGCAGGCATTTGACTCTTCTGACTGTGGACTGCACGAATAGCAAAACTCGATCTCGCCAGGAAGACGAAACACGACTTTCTTCTCCGCACAATCGATAGTAGCAGAACAAGCGCCGAGCCAATCCATTCCCAGAATGATGTCGTAGTCCCCTATGTCCAGAACTATCGCATCAAGTGACAATTTCCTTCCTCCGATGTAAATGTAGCCATCACGATAAACTGAAACTGTAGGCAAGCTCGTGCCTGACGGTGTACTGACGCTAAGCCTTAGGCCTAACAGGGTTTGGATGAATTTATGTTTTCTAGCAAAGTTTGTTGACACAAAACTATGTTTTGCACCAGAATCAAACAATACTCGAGCAGGTACATCATTAAAGAGTAATATACCTGACACCGTCGTGTTTGATTCGAGTGCCTTATCCCGAGTCAGAGCATTGACTCGGCCTTGAGCGTTCTGCTGTGTCGTCTGATTCGCTCGAGGTACTTGCCCCTGGTCCTGAGATGTACAATTTTGTTATTGCTGGTTAGGTCCACCTGCCCGATAGTTCGCTGCCATATGCCCCTGACGACCGCACTTAAAGCATGATCCGTTGAATACTCGACAGTTTTGAGCGATGTGTCCGGCACGATTGCATCGGCGACAAACAAGCTCGCCACCTTTACCCTGATTTGCAACCCTGTTACCGCCGTTGTTGGAGCACTTATGCGCATTGTTACCCCCTGTGTTGCTAGGACGCTTGTGATTGAGATTTTGCATAGCGTCGGTGGGAACTGGTGGGTACTGCGATTCAAGGGAGAGTGCGTGGTTTAGGGACTCACGCATGGTGTATTGAGAAACGACGACGTGGGCACGAATGGAAGGTTGCAGTCCTATCTCAAATCTTCGTGCACGTGTCTCTGCGTCACAAATATGAGACTTAGCAAACTTAGCAAGTCTGTTGAATTCTGAAGCGTACTGCCGTACGGACATGTCCCCTTGCCGTACGGACTCGTCTTCCTTCTCGCGGTGGACGGCGGGTGGAAGATACTCCTCTTCGAAGGCCTTTCGGAACACTGACCAAGAGATAATCGTTGTGCCATCTTCGCTCAATAATGCTTGTTTGTGCACATCCCACCAATCATGGGCGTTTAAACGGAGCTGAAGTTGGGCACAAGCGACTCTCCTGGTTTCGTCCATACGGAGCACTTCAAAGTGGTCTTCTAACTCGACCAGCCAGTCCAACGCCACGGAAGGGTCTTCGGTCCCCTTAAAAGTAGTATGGAACATTTTCTTAAATTCTAATATTTGTAGGATGGACCCCTTATCATCTGAAAGTGAAGGTTCCGGAGAGCCCTGAGGTCCCGAAATGTCAGCTACAACTGGCGCTGCCACGGAGGCCGCAGATTAAGAATGATTGCTGACGACTAGCGTCGTCACAATAGTTTGCAAGGTATCCATTTACTTCTGCTGCGTCTCGGCTTGAGCCCGTTGCGCCAGAAATTGTGCTTCTATTCGAGTCTCAAATTGACTCTGTCGTAGTTCGGCTTGTCTCTATTGTGTTTCCATCATACGCATCATTCGTTCGAACGGATCAACAGAGGGCACGGCAGCCGGACTCCCTGAGCTGCCTGACGTACCAGAACTACTCCCTTGCACTTGCGCCACCATCTGCGCTTGTGCACCCGGCTCAGAGGCCGTTCCTTCAAAGAAAAGTAACTTGTATCAGTCTCAAAGTATATTATGGACTCACTATATGGAACGCATCTTATTTTGCACCAATTGATTCCAAGAGTTTACTCGAACGGGACAGGGTCATCTTAGGAAAACTTTTTGACTTGAGATCAAAGGATCTGAAGCTATGCTCTGATACCACTATGTCACGCCCCGATTTCGCCCAATCGATAATCGTCCCCCGTGTGTGATGCCGTGCACGCGTAGGACACGCGTGCACAAGGCCTAGGCATAATGATGATCTTTAGAACATATGCAACAGAGTACGCAAGTAAGATAACACACATTGAGGCATAGAAAAGTTTCCTTTTTATTGATAATGAACATCTTGTTTACAGACTCTTGACCCAAAACGAGAAGGACGCCTCAAAGACTTACAACTTGGATACAAAATGAGATAGCCGTTCCATATATTACATCCTTTACTGGAATTCAAAACACAAAACACCTTGGGTGCGAGTCAACACCATCGTCTTGTGGCTTCCCAAAAGTGAGAGCGAGCTCCTTTCTTCTTATGTACTGGAGCTACCAAAAGTCACGTCACGAATGCGTCTTGAGTCAGGAAGGGGGTTGGAGAAAGCTTCAGCTCCTCACCGTGTCGCCTTGGCTCGGGAAACCTACTGCAACGAGGGTCAGTACTTCGAAAAGTACCGGTGAGGGCGAGCTAACCCAACTTAACCAAAATCTACAACGAGTTTATATGAGCATGCAACATTTATTTTCATGTGATCTATCTACCTTGTCTTAGATAAATTCTTCTCATAAGATAGAGTAAAATAATATAACCAAATGTGCCACCGCTCGGTGACTTTACCTGTATCATCCGAGCCACATGTACAAAACTTACCATGACCTTCCCTGCCACGAAGACATAGTTAGTCTGCATAGTTAAATATATATAACAATCACTTGGTAGGACTTGGGATGGGTCGACTGCCATTCCGCCTTGGGTAGCTAGCCCTTAGCGGACGCACGGACCCATCCAATGCTATGACTACACTAGCAAATTGTTCTACCCAGGGCAAAGCGGTCCCGGTGCCCCGACGACCGTTCGTAGAACGATATCCCTTGTATACAAGTTGTCCAAGACCAATATTCCACAACCAACTAAGTTATCATATGAACACATATTCAAGTATACAAGCAAGTGAACATAGTATGTTTTTCATAGTCTAGGCTACTTGTGTAAAGATCACATTTTCCTTCCCATTTAGCACCATATCATGAACAGTTATAGATAAATGAATCTAACTACAACTGACACAATAAAAATGGTTATGTATATGACGGGCATGCACGTTATAGTGTGATCGTTCAGAATAAATTCTATTTGACAAGCATTATTAGTGTTTCAAGCCTACTTCTTTTCTATTTTGACTCAGTCGTATGTGTTTTAATATCGTTTGATCGGGATGAACAATGAGTCAATCTATTTAGAATGCAGACTTGGAATAAGGGAGCTAATCGAAATAAAGCCACTCACAAGTTAGTGAAGTAGGAGAGAAGAGGAAGAGCTTTAAGACTCCGCACGAGCGTCGTCTACCCGATCACCTGCACGCACCAACAGATGATCAATATCCCCTGCTTCGGTCTCCGAGGTTCGATATGAAATTATGAGATCCTAAGAACGAAAACAATAAAATCCATCGAAACCGTTCAAGAAAACGCAAGTCATAAAACCAACAAGAAGGCAACCAAGCGGCACGAAAACGGGCAAGAAACCAACGCAACGGAAAGGCCCCTCCCGACTCTGCCGCCGAGTCCTTCCTTGAGGCACGATCCGTTGAATATGGGACCTAATTCCGAAGAAACCAATCCATAACGAGGAAAGGATCTTAATTCAATCTGTCCCGTTCGGACGGTCTTAAGTGTTCTCTAAGTATATCATATACAATATGTGCCGGACTATACGAGTTATTATCTCTAATTTTACCAATTATTTTATTTCTTACCCATGTAGTGGTGGCTAGCGGATGATGTCCTCATGTAAATCCACCTAAACATGAATGTCTACCTTCAAATGTATGAATTTCAAATGTACTACCATCACCATTAGCTTTAGCGTATACTCTCCAACAACAGTTTGGAAAATCTGTCACCCTCACTTTTCCAGCTAGGGGTAGTTTGATAATTTGGCATGAGTATTTATTTTTAAAAATATAATATTTATATTAATGTGATGATTGTATTAATTATTTATTTATGTTGAGCTTTAATTATTTGTGGCTAGTATTATTTATTTTAGTTAGAGGCTTGTGTTATTTATTTAGTTAGAGAGACTAGACAATAAATTATACTTGTCACATATGGGCCTATTTAGATTTGTCATGACAAATAAGTGAGCCCAACTTAGACACAAGCTCATTAGTTATTCCACTAATTAAATTAAAAGAGATTAATGTAATTATAATTAGTTAGAGACTTCCAATTATATACATCCTTAATTATTTCTCATAATGCAATATGTGGGGGGTAATGTCATGCCCCGATCTCCCGCAGGCAATCGGCCGTTCCCGCTAGGCGGGAATCACCCTCGCCAGCGCTCCCGCGGAACGATCGCTTAACCCATCCGGGCGTGATGCCGCACGAGCGTGTTCCACGCCCGTGCAAGGCCATGGTTCATTGGCTGGCGGCAAGAGTTCTAAGCCACAGAGTCGTACAGATTGTCCGAGTACAGCGGAGTCATAAACGCATAGCGATTTGATAACAGGTTCACTGAGTCGACAATAGTAGCGGAAGCATTGAAACACAAGTTGAAGTAAAGCAAGTTATTTTATTGATATAAACATGTGTTACAGGCGGCATATAGCCGAGATTACAAGTCGCTCAAGCCTCTCTCTGAAACAGTAAAAGCGTGCCAAGTGGCTACAACTGTGGAATGATTATACAGGCGATGTTCAGGTGAGTTCGGGCTATGTTCCAACATTATGTCTTGTATATGTGCTTCTATTCCGGACGCACCGTTGCAAGGCTTCAGAGGGAACTCCTGGCCTTAGCACGCACGTTGGAGGCATCCGCACCGAACAAGATTCTTCCGCACCCTGTATACAAACTGGTGGATTATCAGTACATTGAATGCACTGGTGGGGAAGCTACTCGCCCGCTCGACAAATCCAAACACGTAATACAGGTTCCGTGTATAACTATTAAGTTGTCTTTCTAGTTGCCTTAGGATCAGTTTCATGCAAACATTGAATAGCCTATTCGTGTCGGGCAGTGCACCGTGCGATGTTTGAGGAAACACGGCGAGACTTACCAACTTACCATTTCTCTTTCCCTGTCCAAGGCAAACATGATTAATTCAAGCACGGGCATGTATATACATTCAGGGGCAATAACATATGCAAACATGAGTATGGTTATATTGTTCAAGTTTAAACACACGAGGTGGACAGAGTCATGGATAAGGATAACATGCAACGAGAGCACACGATGAACACACGATGCGCTGCAAGTTATCCCATCCGCACACGATGACTAAGCCACAAGTTAATTGCACACGATGATCACTGGCTTGATGCCATAATGGACTAGTCATGGACATGGATAGCATGCAACGAGAGCTCATATTGGACACACGATAACATACGATACATTACAAGCTATCCAGTCCGCACACGATGACTACACACGAAGTCTGCCCGGATCGGATCGGTGCCAGTGCCCCAGCACCGTCCGTAGAATTTATACCCTTGTGCACAAGTTATCCATGATCGAACACGATTATTAATTTACACATGAGCACACGACAAACAGTAATGCATGATTCATTTAGCTATTGGATATGCACAGTCTCCTGGGCTGATGTAAGCCTGCTCTAAGAAGACTTGCAGGGAGATCCGAATACCTGAATGAGTCTTGCCACTGGAGTATGATTCATTTACTTGGCATGATGTAGTCCCCTGGATCGGGAACTGCCTTGGTGACCTAACGGTCCCGAATACTTGCAGGTTTATTCAGGCACGGAATGACTACTTGGTAGTCTTCCGAGGTTTGGATGAAAATAATGCAACATTCTAGCAGACAA
>JAYESA010000004.1:359407380-359534880 GCA_036927795.1 Iris macrosiphon | reverse complement strand
ATTAGTGGGGGAGGGGAGTAGGAGTTGGTTATGTGATCAAAGCCAAACAGTATTCATGTGTATGTCAGTTATGCAACTCACGCATAACGGAGTTATCGTAGTATTTTTTATATGCAACCTAAGTCGATCACATAACGAACTTGTGCTCAAGGCACTTAGCTAGTATTCATGTTTTCTCACCTGCAGTTACTTTTTCACTACTTGTATTGTTCTCCAGTTTACTTTGCAGCTACTTATTGTGCTCCAGCATATATTTATTTTTCTGTGCATCTTGTATACTTTTCTATTGCTCGTCATATACACCTTACCATGTATTTGGAGTTGCTTTCAAAGTTATGTACTTCGCTCCAGTCCTAACTGGGCATATTTTTTTCAGAGGATCCTGAGGATTATTGTCCGACGTTCTACGGGCCGGGTGTTGACGAGGGTTGTGACCCCGAGACTGAGGAGGAGTGCGCCGAGGAGACGCCTTTAGCGCCCTAGTTAGCTAGGTGGGTTTCCTGGGTTGTTCCCAGTGGTTTATTTCTGGATGATTGTACTTATTATTTTGTTGCTGTGAGATGTTGTAGACTATTATAGACTTGGACTGTATATTTTGGATATTTTCTTGCTCTTTGCTTCTGTTTTCTTTTGCTATCATATCGTAATTTTATTTCTTCCCCTAGTTATTGTGATTGAGAGATTATATATATTGCGTGGTTGCCCTCCTTTTGGAGAGGATTATTCATATATATATTGCGTGGTTGCCCTCCTTTTGGAGAGGTTATTGTCAGATTTTTGTGAGATATATAGATAGATGGTTGACCTAGAACGGACCTTTACAGCATTCTACCGCCGATTCTGCGGCGTAGGCTGGACGTACCCACGACTCATGCCCGATTTTTCGGGTGCGGGTCGTGACACATTTTTGGTGGCGGCCCATGCAGGTCTAGTTTTTAGGTTTACCTGCAATAGGATATAGGCTGAGAGAGAGTGTGCTCAATCACAACTAGGACTCTTTCTGATTTCTCTTGCTATCTTTAATTTTCCTGAAATTATTTTCTTTTGCAATATTACTTTCCTTCTTTGATGATATCGTATCTTGCGCCATATTGACTTCTTTTGATCTGTGTTCTTCTTGATTCCATTCTAGCACTTGCTTTATTTGATTTCGGTGCTTACCATAGTTTTGTATCTGTATCTTTTGCTGTTATACACCATCTTGTTGCTGAACATTTAGCTAGACTCTGCAAGATCACGACCGGGGATGGTATCATCCTAGTCAGTGATGTCTGCAGAGACCGGAGAGTTACCTTGGGAGGCCGGGAGTTGAGTGTGTGCCTACTCGTAATGCCACTTCCGAGCTACGATATTGTACTCGAGATGGATTGGTTGAGTATGCATTGTGCTAGTATAGATTATCGTGGAGGCAGAGTGTTGTTTAGTCCGCCGGGTGAGCCAGAGTTTCAGTTTGCCAGAGGAGCAGCGGAGCAGACCGAGGGAGTCTTCTGCGGAGCCCTGGTGGTAGAGCCGAGGTTGCTACATCCACTAATAGAGGAGTACATGGATGTATTTCTGGAGGAGTTGCCAGGGTTACCTCCAGATAGAGATGTGGAGTTCTCTATAGACTTGGTGCTAGGCGCGGAGCCGATATCCCAGCACGTCTATAGAGTCAGCAACAGTGAGCTGATAGAGTTGAAGAAGCAGGTGGATGAGCTTCAGGACAAGGGATTTATCAGATCTAGTTCTTTCCCGTGGGGTACTCCGGTACTTTTTGTGCCGAAGAATGATGGGTCGATACGGATGTGTATCGACTACAGGGCTCTGAACAACCTCACAATCAAGAATAAGTATCCGCTGCCGCGTATTGATGATCTATTTGACCAGTTGAGCGGAGCGAGGGTGTTTTCCAGGATTGATCTGAGGACAGGCTACCACCAGGTGAAGGTCAGGAAGGAGGATATTTCGAAGAAAGCTTTTCGGACCAGATATGGACAGTATGAGTTCATGGTGATGCCGTTTGGGTTGACTAATGCCCCGGCAGTGTTCATGAATCTGATGAACAAGGTGTTCCATCAGCATCTGGATAGGTTTGTGATGGTGTTTATAGATGATATCTTGGTATATTCGAAGACCCCAGAGAAGCATGAGGAGCATCTGAGGATAGTGCTGGAGACTCTCAGGAAGGAGGAGCTTTATGGAAAGCTTTCGAAGTGCGAGTTCTTCCTTGACAAGGTTGAATTCCTTGGTCATGTGGTGATTGGAGAGGGTATCTCGGTGGATCCGAGAAAGATCATGGCAGTTGAGGCATGGAGTGCCCCGAGTTCAGTAGCCGAGGTCAGGAGTTTCCTGGGATTGGCAGGTTACTACAGGAGATTTGTTCAGGATTTTTCTCGGATTGCAGAGCCGTTGTCCAGGCTGACCCGGAAGGACGTGGAGTTTGTTTGGTCAGAGGAGTGCCAGATCGCCTTTGATGAGATGAAGAGGAGGTTGACGACAACTCCAGTGTTGACGTTGCCATCAGGTTCTGGAGGATTCACTATCTATAGTGATGCATCGGGGAAAGGACTGGGTTGTGTGTTGCAGCAGAATGGGAGGGTGATTGCCTATGCTTCCAAGTAATTACGTCATCATGAGAAGAACTACCCTACCCACGATTTGGAGTTGGCAGCAGTCATCTTTGCTCTAAAGTTGTGGAAACACTATTTATACGGAGAGCGTATGGAGATCTTCACAGACCACAAGAGCTTGAAGTATGTATTTACCCAAAAAGAGCTGAACATGAGGAAGAGGAGATGGTTGGAGTTGATAAAAGACTTCAACATATTATTGCAGTACCATCCAGGGAAGGCGAACGTAGTTGCGGATGCGTTGAGCAGGTATCCGGTAGCTATGTGCCTGACTACAGATCGTTATCTTCTGGCAGATCTAGAGAACTTGGGCATTGAGGTGATAGTGCCTGGAGTTGAGATGCAGATATGGGGACTGCAGATTCAGTCAGAGTTGGTAGACCGTATCAGGGCTACACAGTTTGAGGATGAGTCCCTGAGGAGCATCAGGGCGCAGGTTCAGATGGGATTATCAGATGACTTCACCATTGCTGATGATGGTTCTTTGCGGCACGATACCAGGTTGTGTGTGCCGAGTGGGTCGTTGCACGAGGAGGTTCTTCAGGAGGTGCATCGATCCCAGTATTCTATGCATCCAGATGCCAATAAGATGTATAGAGATCTGAGAGAGCATGTATGGTAGTACATGATGAAGCGGGAGGTAGCGCGCTTCGTATCTCGATGCTTAGTGTGCCAGCAGGTGAAGGCAGAGAGGCAGAGGCCAGGAGGTTTGCTCCAGCCATTACCCATTCCGAACTAGAAATGGGAGCATGTGACCATAGATTTTGTTTCTGGACTTCCCCGTTCTCCAGGCGGGAAGGATGCGATTTGGGTCATCGTGGACAGGTTGACCAAATCGGCCCACTTTCTACTATTCAAAGTGGGTACGTCTACAGAGAGACTAGCAGAGATGTATGTGCGCCAGATAGTCAGACTGCATGGAGTTCCTGTGAGCATAGTATCAGATCGGGACAGTCGCTTTACTTCGTATTTCTGGAGGAGTCTGCAGGCTAGCTTGGGCACCCAGCTCAAGTTTAGTAGTGCATATCACCCACGGACAGATGGTTAGTCAGAGAGGACCATTCAGACACTTGAGGACATGCTTCGCACTTGTATTTTGGATTTCAGAGGCTCTTGGAAGGATCACTTGCACTTGGTAGAGTTTGCTTACAACAACAGCTACCAAGCCAGTATTGAGATATCACCTTTCGAGGCATTGTATGGACGGAGGTGTCGCACTCCGTTATCATGGGATGATGTAGGCGAGAGAGCTTTGCTTGGCCCGGAGATGGTGGTTGATGCAGCGGAGAAGATCAAGCTCATTAGAGATAGACTTCGGGTGACGCAGGACAGGCAGCGGCATTGGGCCGATAGCCACCGGAGACCTTTGGAGTTCGAGGTATAGCTTAGAATATAGATTTTGTTCTTGTGTTTGCTCGTGATTGCTTGTTTTAGACTAAGTGCATAGACCTTGTTTGTGCTAGGTTGGAGATCTGGTGTTCCTGAGGATTTCTCCGACGCGGGGCACTATTCGCTTCGGTGGAGGCGGGAAGCTTAGCCCACGTTTCGTCGGACCCTTCCGTATCCTTGAGAGGGTTGGCGCCATGGCGTATAGGCTTGAGTTGCCGCCTACGTTGGAGGGAGTTCATGATATGTTCCACGTGTCGCAGTTGAGACGGTACGTGATGGATCCCAGTCACGTATTGGATCACTCAGAGATCGTGGTGGGCCCTACTCTTAGCTATCCAGAGTAGCCGGTGGAGATTCTGGATCGGTGGGAGAAGGTGTTAAGGAACCAGACTATTCCCTTGGTTCGCATCGCGTTGAGGCATCACTCTCCAGGTGAGTTGACCTGGGAGAGGGAGGATGAAATGCGCGAGCGATTCCTCTATCTCTTCGAGCCCTGAGGTATGGTTCCTTCTTTGCATTCCTGTCCTAGTTTCGTCTTTTAATTTCGAGGACGAAATTATTTTAAGGAGGGTAGGCTTGTCGCTACCCAATTCTAGAAAATAGGGTTTTTTTTATTTGGTAAATTGTGTATTGTATTTAATTAATTATATTTATATTTAATTAGTGATTGTATTATTTGTAATTGATTTTTTTAGGGTTTTGGCTAGCCTGGACCCATGTCTGACCCTAGTGGACCCATGTCCGACCCAGCCCAGACCCTTGTGAGACTTATTTCTGGGTTTAGAATATTTATTATATTTTTAGTGGGTTATTTGGAGAGATTTGGAGTTAGTTTGAGTGCTTTTGGAACCCGAAACCCAAACCAAGTGAGAGGGGGGCATTTTGGGCATTGGAGAACTTGTGGAACCCTATATTTTAGGTGTGTGGCCGGTTCACAGCAGCCCCTACCCGTGCATAACACAGCAGCCCCCTCCCCCTTATTCCACTTTCATCTTCTTCTTCATTATTCTTCTTCCTCTCCACTCTTTCTTCTTATTTCCTCCTCCCAACTTCAAGTAAGCATCATATTTCTCTTCTTTCTTCTTCTATTCTCCATGGTTGTGAACCCTAACCTTGAATTTTTCCCTAACCTAGGTGTGTGGAGCCTAGACATAATGTGAAGGCAAGATTTGGTGGCTTGGAACTTGAGGGAGGTGATTTCAAGTAGATCAGAGACTTTGGCCTTGGGATTCCAACTCCCAAGAGGTAAACCCAAACTTTACCTTTGCTAATTACTCTAATGTAGTGTAATTAGTGGTTTAGAACCTTCCTAGACCCTAAGCCTACCCGTGGGAGGAAGTTGGAACTAGTTTGGTTGAGTTTGGAGACTTTGACACTAGATTTTGTGTCAATTTCGGATGGAATCCGAATTTGGCCCAATTTTGGGTGATGCCCTAGGTTAGAAGGACCTAGGTAGACGTTGTCGGGTGTCTTGAGGGTGAGTGCGTGTCTCCGTTCGGACACGGGAAGTCGTGTCACGGAGAAACGAGCGTTTCAGGCAAATTTGGGATTTTCGTCGTCGCCGGTTCCAAGTGCGTGCGCATTTTTGCCACGGGCCTAGAATCGACGGGGTAGCATTTTTTATAAGATCTAGGCAACGTTTAGAACCCGTGGGTAAATTTTAGGCCGATTCTGAGTTGGTTTGGTGTGCGTTTCAGGAGGTTTTCCAAACCGTACACCGCGTGTTCGTCGAAATGACCGAACGGCCATTTCGACTTGGTTTCCTAGTTTCGGGCTTGTGCGCGCATTAGGTTAGCTTCGGGGAGTGTGTTCTAGAGTTCTCGGACTATATTTTATATATTTATAGGTGTTTGTGCGTATCGGGGCCGTTGGGCGAGCGTTGGAGAGTGTTGTGTGCGTGGTTGTGTGTTGTGTTTGTGTATGTATCTTTATATATATATATATATATATTGTAAACCCCCTGATTTTCAAAAATTGATAATTTCAAATTTTCCCTAATTTTCTGAAATTTTTCTAGAATTAAAATCAAGGTATTTTATAATTAAAGGATTTTTAAATGTTATTAATTAATATTAATAAATATTATGAAAATAATATTTTATGGTGTAAAATGGAAAACTAGACATAGGATAATTTTTCGGAAATTTATTGGACCCCGGAAGCATTTTAAAAGTCCTAAAAACTATTTTATAATTAAACCGAATTGAACCATAATTAAACCGGGTTTATTTGAAATAAACCAACCCAATTGAACCAACCCGGACCGGTTCAACCGAACCGAACCGGCCGGTCTACCCGAACCGGCCTAACCCCTCAGCGGGTCGGATCCGGGTCAGACCCGACCCGACCCGCCGAAACTTCTCCTCTCCCAGCCGTTCACCCGCACCCGCACCGCTCCGGCAGCCTGTCGCTCCGGTTCCTCTCCCCGAACGGCCGCCCCTTCGACGCCCTGCCGCCGCCTCACCTCCGTAACCGCCGGCGACCGCCTCACCTTCCCCTCCCCTCACCGGATGGCCATCCCTCTCCCCTAACCCTCTATAAAAACCCCTCCGGCCACCCGATTTCCTCCCCTCCTCCGTCTTCTCCGGCGAGCCATCCCCCTCTCCTTCATCCTCCGCCTCCGACCCACTTTCTTCTCCGCCCGTTCCCTCTCTCCTCAGCCCCTCGTCGTCCCCCAGCGAGACCAGAGCCGCCTCTCCCCGCCGTCCTCCGAATCCGGCCGCCCGTCCCCGTCCAGAACGCCTCGAGCTCTCGCCTGAGCCGACTCGGCCCCGAGCGTCCCCGCGTCGCCTCTCAGCCGCAGCTCGCCTCCGGCCAGAGACGGCCACCACCCTCGCAGCGCAGCCAGGCCGCTCCGGCCCTCACCCCTCTCCACCAGCACCTCTCCCCTCTTCCTCCTCGCCTCCTCCCTCCGCCTCCGGCAAACCCGACGCTGCCACAGTGGCCGTAGAACCTCCCCTGGCCTCCCTCTCCTCCGCCGAGAGCCCAGCCGGTCGTCCTCGAGCCCAGCTGCCTCGTCCAGCACAGCCTCCGGCGAAGCTCCGGCCTGCTCTGGTGGTCGAATCCCTAACCCTAACCCTAGAACCGAACAGAGACACAGGACACAGTGTCTCGTGTCGACATGCGAGGACACGAGAAACCTAGTTTACGGAGCTCTATTTACGTATTCTTTTCTCTCTCCTCGTAGCTCTGTTTCTTGTTCTGTCAGTTGTGACGCGTAGGCTATGTGACCCCCTCGGTGCCCGTGCAAACTGCTCGGTGCATCATGACCTGTGGTGATCGTGAAACGCGATCCAAAAACAGGAAAATCAACGCCCTATTTCACCCCGGAACTGACTGCGCCCCACCAAATGGGACGACTTGGTCGCGTACGGTCTTCACCGATACGTGCGCATCGTTGATACGGACGTGCAGGATTTCACAGAAGTTGATTCAGATGTGCGTGCACACCGAAATCAATGCGTATCCGCGGACACCGTCCCGTATTCGACCTTTCTGAATCTCGCTGTAACTTAGTGTACACAAGTCGGATCGAGACAAAACTTGCGCCATCGGACTCATAGCAATACGCTGGTCCTGTGAGCCAAGTTTGGTTCAATTCTGAGAACGTTGACAAAATCGCGTGTCGTGGGCCCCACAAGCTCCACTTGACGGGCGATTTTGTGATGAGCTCATCGGAATCCAATTCTGGAAGTTCCGTTGGGTTCGTATCATCGTTCCTAACCTGTTAACACTAAGTTGGATAGATTTGGAGACCTTTGACCCTGACGCATTTTTCGGTGCAAAGCGGCCCACATTTGGACCCCGTTTTGCCCTGAAATGTCATTTTCGCCCCTGTGTCCAAATTGGACTCAAGGACAGGCATTTCTAGCTGATTAATATTTTCTGAATCTGATGGTGATATTTATTTCAGCAACTGGAGTACTGCCTGCAAAACCCACGGAAGTCAGAGCTACAATTGGAGCCGGAACCCAAAGCAAGTGTACCTTGCCAATACTGCAGTTTTGCTACTTATTTCTTTGACATATATAATTGTTGTACATACTTAACCTAGGACCATGTGACTTACTTAGCATCCAATTATAATCGGGTGCCAACACCGTACGCGGGTTGTGTAAAGTCAAATAGAAATGGATACCGAAACCCTTTGCATTCTAGTACTTGCTTTATCAAGTACATTATACCCAGGATACTTGACACTATACATTTGACAGAATCTTCCTGAGATATTCGTGGTGATTCTGTATAGGATGCAGGACTGACGTAGACATTATAATCTTAGTTCATATTATGACTTGCTGTATTAGTCTTGATCTTGCGTGTCATGGACATGAGACGTGTGATTACATTGGGTGGGGAGAGAGACACAGGCTACAGGCTGATCATATATATAAAACCCCTATTATTGCGGTGCTCAAGACTCTAAGCCCGAGCTTGGCCCACTACGTGTTATTACTGCTACCCGGCTCCCCAATACAGAGCTTGTAGTGGTTTCAGCCTGAGTTTTTAGTGATGCTCTCAACTTGCATATCACTTAGCTGGTTATCTAGTTCACCCTATTATTTCATTTAATTGCTGTACTGTATTTATTTTGGCTTGTATTATCTGTACCTTGCTATGTCCCCTGAGGACCTGGAATGGATTATGTCCCTAGGTTTAGCAGAGAAAATCCACTCTGAGGTTTACAGGACAGGTGCTTTAGCAGGAGCAGAAGCAAGTTCAGGAGCATGCACTGGAGCAGAACCAGGAACCGAGGACTAGGTGATTGCCATAGATTTTTCTGAGTATATGTTCTTCCATACTCAGTCAGTGATGTTATTTACTTTCTTGTTTAAAGAACAATTATATCAGATTTGATTATCGGGTTGTTACCCGATTATATTACTTGTGATTTGATGTTATTGTTGATGTTTTATTTTCCTTATGTTGACTTTGTTATATTCTTTCTGTGGATGAGATTAGTAGACTCGGACTGTTGTAATACAGCTTAAGCATGCCCCGATGGATCCATTAAATTGGATTTGTCCATCGGTGTGTGCTGCTGGCCATTGCCACGTGTCTAGTCCCTCGTTATTTTGGGACTGGGGCGTGACATGGTTTTTGTGGTGGCCCATGCAGGTCTACGACTAAATTGTTCGGTTTCAACTTAGGGACCGAACAGGCCTGCAATAAGAATAGGATAAGTTTTTAGGATCTCATCCACTTGCTTGAAAACGTTCTTGATATCTTTATCGGATTCAAATAAAATTCTTGAATTGCATCCTGCCTTGATTCTTGTGTGCTTCTTATAGTTTATTTTGGTTGCAGAATTATGGATCCACAAGCCGGCGACGAGACTCATCCAGCAGTACCACAAGATGTTGTGGTTTACCACGAAGATAAAGTGATACTAGTGGATGAAGGTCAAACATTACAACAACTCAGTCCAGCAAGACAGAATGCCTCGAGAATCCCGGAAGATGACGTTCCACCATCAACGCAGCTTGCTCCTCCGATGCCTACCGTTCCACAACGGCCGGCTATAGACGAACAACAAATGTTTTGAATGTTCTATGCGATGATGCAAGCCCATCAGAAGGTTCATCAAGAAGATCAGCAAAACCAAGTGGAGAAGTTCATCGACAGATTTAGCTCGGAGTTACGGAGATTAATCAGTTCAAATGCACCTACCTTAGACGTGAACGTTCTTGCTGCAACACTAACCATGGAGTGCAACACAAGGATCGAGTCCAGCCAGAAGCTGTCATATGCAACAGCACCCGACCAAGCACAACAAGAAAGAGTTACAAAGCGACCACAGCTGAATCCACCACTTGCACTAGTCCTCCCTACTTGTCACTATTGTGGCAAGGTAGGCCATCTCGCTAAAGAATGCCGACGCAGACTGGGACTATGTTTATCTTGCGGATCCAAGAAGCATTCGGTAAGGGATTGCCCTGAACATCGAGAGAAAGCAGTAATGATTCAACAACCAGCCCCATCAGCACCCGCCGGAGCACCACAGGAAGAAATTGCAAAGAAGTCTCACATGTACCAACCACCCGAAGCATCTTCGCAAGTACTGCCTATCTGTCAAAATTGTCACAAAAGAGGCCACATTGAGAACGAGTGTAGACGTAAATTGGAATTATGCTTGATTTGCGCGTCCAACCAACACTTAGCCAAAGATTGTCCTCAGCATCGAAAGAGAGCACTGATGATAAACAGACAAGCACTACCAGCACCAAGGCCAGCCTCTCCAGCATTAGAAATACTACAAACGGAAGCTGAAGGAGTTCTACCACATGCCCCAGGAGAATATCAGCCGAGGCCACCCTTGGCACCACAAGCAGCACTCTTCCAGCAAGCCCAACAGCAGCCGAGGAATCATCTGCAAGGACGCGGACAAGCTCTAGTGATAAATTTGGAGGATGTGCAGATTCATGGAGTAGCTATTACGAGTAAGTTTTATAGTTTCCTGCTTCTAGATTTATTTTAGTTCGTGCATGCTGGTTCGTGACCCTAGACTTCACCAGACAGTTTTAAATTGCTAATAATAGATAACATAGTATTATTTATTTTGAACTTGCTAATAATTTATAATGTTTTATAAATGATAACCTGATAAGTTTTTAAAGGATAAAACTGGTTTTCTAAAATACTGTAATTTTCTAGATTTTCTTCATTCAGGAAATTTCATAACTTTTAATGCTTAGGGAAATAATTTTTCCTAGGTGTTACTCTAAACCTTGAGTCTCCTTGATTTTGATGTGCTTCGTATAAATTTTGCAACCGTGTCATCTCTGTTGACCGGTTATTCTTTGTTTTACGAGGACGCAATCCTCTTAAGGGAGGTAGATTGTAAACCCACTGATTTTTAAAAATTTATAATTTTGAATTTTTTCTAATTTACTGTAATTTTCTGAGATATGGCAGCACGTCCCGATATATTCGAACGGGCCATCCCTTCCTCGCACCCGCGGGACAGGCGCCGAGGCACGGTGATTCGCGTACGGTGCGCCGAGGTGCAGTGATTCGCGTCTGGGTCATCCGGCTACGGGGGCGAGGCGGTGGTCCTGCCGGATGGCCCCTCGGTTCGGGGGCCGGGGCGTGACATAATGGTATCAGAGCAAAATCGATCTCTTGGCCCAATCCATTACTATGACTCTGAGATATTGCTCGATATGGTTTTGCAATAGAGCGTTCCATACAATAAGTCATATATATTCTCAACGTGCAAATGTTTTCTGAACTTGATTTGCTTGATTGTTTCGATTGAGTACGGCGAGGGATGGCACTATCGCTGCTTGAAATATCGAGAAGTTTATCCTTGAAGTTTCGAGGACGAAATATTTTGTTGGTTGGTAAGTATGTAATGCCCCGGTACGCGTCGTCATTATGTATCAAGGTGAGTGGGCATAACTTTGTTCTCTGATTCTTGCATGCCTTAATAATAATCTGAGTTTTTGCTTACAATATTTTCATAAGAGAATGATAGAACCTGCATTGCATGTTAATGAACGAACTCACCTAGCATGTCCTTGAAACAAACATGTCTGCTTAATGAGAATCCTGATAGCTTGTCTAAGAGTGCATGAGCATGTTCACTATCCCATATGCTCCTAGAGAACCATATCGTGCCTGAATGTGTTCAAATGATAAGTCGGCTTGCCCCACAACAACGATAACTGTTCTGATGGTTCGTCTCGTCTGCATCCTAAAGTTTATTTGATAGTGTTTCCATGCATTCGCATCGGTCAGACAATGGCTATTGATGGAGAGCTGAACTGCATGCGTCATTAGCCACCATGGATTACAGCTGCCATTAGCATCAGATAATGAGTCATTGGTTAGCTGGATAAACCGCTGCCGATCCTGAGATACTCGGGGACCGCCCTGCATATAGCTAGTTCATTGTGTTGGCTTGGATAGATGGACTTCCCCTAAGATGTGCATGTGTGTCTAGCTATGCATTCTGTCCCTCGAGTCCCACGAGACACGCTGTGCACACCCTGAAACAGAACATCGGCTTATCTTGCTTATTGCATATAAAACTCTGTTTTCTAAGGATGTTTCCAAAATAATGTAATATGACTCTGCTATCGAACTGCATAAAACGAACATAGGTAAAACTAGAAAGATCACTAGTAATATAATATTTTATGACATGATTACTTAGTATTGGTTTTAGTGAATGCTTGCTTCTGTTCAGTTGTTTTATCTCACCAGTACTTATAAAAGTGCTGACCCACCAATAGTTTACTTGCTTGTAGATACTGGATCGTCTGAGGGAGCGATAGGCGTGCCTCAGTCCCTAAGACCCAGAATCCTGGTTTCGATTGTGCCCCAAGTTGTTATCGTATAATGGGGCATAATGTATGGAACAATGCCTTTGTATAAGAGAACCCAAGTCCCTCGATTTGTCCCGAATACTCAGTTGGCTAAATACATTGCATTGCAACAATGTCCCTTTTCGCTGCTTACTCGATTGATGCGATGATAGCCAACAAACAACTTAAACGATATAGCCTTGTGCGGACGCAACCCCAGGCTCGCACGGCATCACGTCCCGATATATTCGAACGTCCATCCCTTCCTCGCACTCGCGGGACAGGCGCCGAGGCACGGTGATTCGCGTCCGGTGTGTCGAGGCGCGATAATTCGCGTCCGGATCATCCGGCTACGGGGACGAGGCGGTGGTTCGGCCGGACGGCCCCTCGGTTCGGGGGCCGGGGCGTGACATCTTCCTCTCTTTACTCTCTCTCCCTGTCACTCTTTCCTCTGTCACTCTTTCTCTCTCTTTTTCTGTACGCTATCTACACTAAGCTAATACCTGCATACTAGGTAATGTTTATTTGGACACTAGATAACGTTCAATATGTAACGTTTAAATTTAATCGGCTAAATTTAGCTAATACCCTCTATCTCTTTCTCTCTCTCTCACTCACTCTCATTCTCTTTCCTCTCTCTCTTTTCCTTCCTCTCTCTCTCTCTCAACCTTTCACTCTCTCCCTCTCTTTACTCTCTCTCTCTCTTTTCCTCCCTCTCTCTCTCTCTCAACCTGTCACTCTCACCCTCTCTCCCTCTCTTTACTCTCTCTGTCACTCCCATCCCTCTACTAGGTAATACTAGTCTCTGTACAATAGGTAACGTTCAATTTGTAACGTTTAATTTGTAATATTTATATTTTAACGATTAAATTTAGCTTATATATATGAATCGTGCTATTTTATATATCTCATTCACTCTTACTCTCTTTACCATATTTTTCTCATACAGGAAATAGCTTACAATCGGTGAATTCAGAAGAAAAATTCAAGTCAGAAGATACTTTCATCCATTATCTCCTACCATTTTCGCCTAAGCTATTTCCTGACATACCTCTGTAAGTTTCAATTCAGACGAAAGTTTGTAACTATGGATCAAAATTTAGTAATAATTTGCTACCATGGAGGTATACTAGATGGATTATCTTACCATGGGGGTAATACTCATCTTATAACCACTTATCAAAATATCACATTAGCTAGTTTGCGTAGTATTATTTGTGATCATTTTTCTATAAGTTATGAATTTACAATAAGGTGATTTTATGAAGATGCGTTGATAATAGTAGATTGTGAAGAAACATGAAATTTTATTTTTCAAAATAATTTAGTTTCATCTTGTATTAAAATTTACATCATTCCATCACTAGCAAATATCGACACAACTATCATTTCAAGTAGTCAACATTTTTGTGATAACCAATATTTTAATGTTGGTCCTAGTTGTATAAATCATACTAAAATTAACTCTGATAGTGAAAACAATGATGTTGACGATGAAAACAATGATGATTTGGTTAAAAATTTAGATTATTATTTAGATGATAATGATGTTAATATAGCTGGTTGCATTTTCGGGTTAATTGTTGGCAGACAATTTGATTCTCCTCAAGTTTTTTGAAATTGTATTAGCGACCTAACAATTACATATAAATTTAGTTGTTCATCTAAACATAACAATCATCAAAGAATAGTGTATACTTGTGATTCTGTCATGACCCGCACCTAGATATTTGGGTACGAGTATGTGGGTACGTCCAGCCTACGCCGCAGCATCGACGGTAGAACGATGTCTAGGTCAACTCTGTTAACTAAACATCTCAACAATATATATATATATATATATATATATATATATAACTCCAAATGGAGGAATAATATGGTATCTGATAATATAACTATACTCAATCACAATACAAATTAAGAAAGATAGAGCACGAATGAAATAACGAACGAAAGAGTCACAATACAACCACAAGTCTGAAATAATATATACACGCCAAGTCCAAAACTATATAACTAGGCCTCCTCGGTCACCGATACTATGTCCTCCTGCTCTAGGGGAGTATCCTCTAGTTTCTCACCATCCTGCGGGCCGTAATAAGTGGGACACAGCTCCTCTAGCCAATCATATCATGCCCCGATCTCCCGTCGGAATCGGCCGTCCCCGCTAGGCGCGAATCACCGCGCCAGCGCTCCCACGGGATATACGTTTCCATCGGGACGCGATGCCGTACGAGCCTGGGTCTGCGTCTGCGCGAGGCAAATACCGAAACGGCCGTTGATAACTAGTTCACAGAGTCATCATAGCGGAAACATAAAATAAACACAAGTATTGAATCCAAATCAAGCTCTATATTGATATGAAGTAAAGATTACAAGAGGCGCTAGGCCGAGATTATAAATCGCTCATGCTCTCTCTATCTCTTACAATGAATATGTCCTTAGGCTTAGAACCAATACAAACTATCTGGATGATGATGTTCCCATACATTATGTCTCATATATGCGAGCTCCAGGACCGTGCGCCACGCTCCAAGACGCCAAGTGCGGTCTGGTGCCTCATTGTGTTAAGCGATCTCCGAATCTGTACGAGTTCCCCCTGCTCCCTGCATGCAGACTGGATGGGTGTCAGTACATTGAATGCACTAATGGGGAGGCCTCTCGCCCACGCCACAAAACAAGTACGTTCATTAGTTATGTGCACCGACTGGTTTTGTTGTCTTTCTATTCTTTTACCTTAGGATCAGTTACATGACAATATAAAGAAAGTAATCTCCGTGTCAGCTCAATGGTGTCATAATAATGAACAATTGAGTTTACCTTACCATTTCTTACCATTTGGCCTTCCCTTTCATATGCAGCAATATAAACAATGATCTATGGAATAACAAAGAGCAACTATGAAATCCAAGTGTTATGCCGAGCCTCTGCCTCGCAAGACCCATTTTTACTAGAACTATGTGTGATACCATGCATCCATTCTAATTATGCAAAATGTCGTGTAAACGCACTCCTTCCCGTTTCTCCTTTTCTCAATGCGGATAGCCGCTATGTAAAATATGACTTATCTATATAAAGGTCACTGGCTTTGTTAGCCATATTGGATAAAATCTGCGATGGACGACTATCTTCCCAGCTCGGTTGCTAGCCTTGCTGGGCCTCCCAACCGTCTAACGAGTCGACGCCCATCCAGGTCGGTAGCAAGCCTTGCTGGATGTCCCGCTCTCGCCCGCTAGTCATTAGCTAGCGTATCGCCAGGACTACACTGGCACTGTCCTCCTGGGCTGACACGATTCGGATGCCTCAGCAATCGTGTCAAGGACTCTCTCTACCTGGTGCGCAACCAGTTGTCCGTGACCATGCAACTACTCCTCTACTTCCAATCCTAGCCGAGGACAACTCTCGGATCAATCCTTGCCGAGGACTACACTCGGATCTTTTCTTCTTTATGCAGCTCCCTGATTAGAGACTGCCTCGGTGATCTGCATATCCCGAGTACCTTCATTTCCTTTCATCTCCTGACTCGGAATGACTACTTGATAGCCTTCCTCGTCTATGCATGCAACATGATTTTATTCCATCCCGTGTCATGTTCCATGCGGTACAACGCCTCAGTATGAACTCACACTACTTTACGGCATATATGAAAGAAGTTACTACATTCCAACTCAACAATCCCGACTACGCAAATAACAAGTAAGATCTCCATGTTCTATACAATGATAAGGCGGGGTTATCCCCTTAGCTATGTGCATTCATCTCTTTTATTAGCATGCAAAGGTTATCGCCTGTAACTAGCATGTAACATTTATTTTCTTAGTGTGCAGCTAAGTAGAGACAGGTTCACCGGGGCCACCCATCTTAGCGATGTATCGCATCGGTCGAGCGAGACTCCGGACGTGCCTCTGATAGCCTAAGTCTGACTCCATTGAAGATTCCAACATTAATGCCTTTGCATCGAACGAGCCATCTCGCTGAGCAAGGTGGGTTGAATAGCTACACTTGTGCCGTTTGAATCGGCCCCTCTGGTTTTCGCGGAGCAGGTCGTTACATTATACACCACTCAGAACAAGTCTCGTCCTCGAGACTTCCTGAGCGCAACTCGTACTATCGCACAACTTATAAACCAAACTCTATACATCTTGTCTAACTTCCAATGACTGTCTTAATACCACAATCATTTATTTTCTCACCATGCGTTACGCCAATGTTTAGCTAACTCTCATCGAACGACTCTACCGTTCAATACTATCGAACTATACTCAACTCAATCGTTGCACTCCCGACTCAAAACCTACTGCACCTGGCGCAGGGCTGTAATACCCAAGCACATGATATTCTATAATTCAATGGGCACTTATAACTCATAATTGGATGGACTTGCCCAACTTGTTATATTATCTATCATAGGAACCAAATGCATCCGAACACATTTGACAGTTTACTTGACCTCGCCTATCGAAACCCATCATTACGCCTAAACCCAAAAGTTTGAATCACGGCTAATTTTCTAATCTCGTTTGCATAAAATCTCTTTGAGTCACCGTCCAATCTCGCTAAGTAAATCGCACCCAATCACCTACATTTTCTGACTCAGTCTATATTGCGCCTTAGCGTAGAGCTAAATTGCCCACCTGGGGTATGCTCTAATCCTTCGCGTCTTTTGGTCCAATCGAACTTAACTTCCTATTCGTTTTACTCGTTCCGTTCGCACGAGTGCTTAATCATTTTATCTGAATGATCCCTTCGTACAACTATTGCATTCCCAAACTCAGTCTCGTACTGCGCCTTAGCGCAGAACTATCTCGGTAGCACGGGGAACATTACAATCTTTCCTTTATAAAAATTTAGGTTGAGGCTAACCTATTTCAGTTGCCATACTCATCCATGCGAGTCCGAACATTTTTATTTGCAGCTGCATCTGAGTTATGCATATCACTAAGTCTTGGATCGTACCCATATTCAAGGCGTCCCCCAAATATGTGTATTTCAACCAAGCTTAGTGACAGCTAAGTCGGACAAGCTACTCGTAAAAATCTTTTGAATCGCCGATCGTTCTGCTATACGAATAACCGAACTCTGGTTCAATTTAGTTATCGTCTACCCCAATCTCACCCAATTTCAAGTTTAGCATTACTAGTAGCAATGCACATCTACCAAGCAACGATCCAACTCATTAAGCCAACTTATCTTCAACATCACCAATTCTAATCGTGAGAGCTCCGTCCGACAATTCTCTAATACCGTCTTATTCCTCACCGTCGCATAACTGATCTGACTAAATCAATTATTACCCGAGTCCTATCTCGCATTGCGTTTGTTTTAATGCCAACATCACTAGTATACACTCTCAGTATCAAGCCCTAACTCTAAATCTCGTTGCCCCAATTCTATCATTTTTTCGAATGATACTCTGAAGTCAGCCACTCCAGTTTAACTCAAGGCATAGGGTCGTCTGCCTAGCCACTAGGTCAGCTCACAAGGTCATAGGTACAGTTCAAGTTTGCGACTCATCATGCAACCGCGTTACACAATGCTCACCCCAAACACCCTAAGGTCAAACCATTGTTCCTTTATATGGGTATTCTACCCAAGCTCGTCTCACTCATATTTCTAAATATCGAGCACAGATTATCCTATCACATCCATACGTTCGTTCAACCGAACCCATGATACGCCCACATTGCAGGTCCAACCCATCGATTCGTACACACTATCTCTTTCATCACATTTGATAGAATTCACCAATCCATCATTTTCTATGCCTGTATCACTAAGCCACAATTCTATTATAAATCATTGATATATATCATAAACTCTAAGTCATCCAGCATAATCTACGTATCCGTTCATAAAATCGTCCAACATCTCTTACTTCACATTTTTAGACTAACTCCTCACCAAATCCTTAGATTCACTTAAATTCTGAAAATTATCATATCGTATCGAACCAAAAGTCACAATGTGTAACACCCCATTCCGTTCTAGCGGACTGTCGACTCAAACGGCAAAAGTGCAACTGTCCCGACCCGCTTTGCCTCAAACAAGAAGCAAAGGATATCCAGACTTGTCCCTACAGGAATCTGGATTAGGCTTTCAGAGGCTCGCTTGACGTATCGCTCTACAAAGGCGAATCATCGCTAAGGTGGGTGGCTACGGTGAACTTGTCTTTGCTTAGCCAGCACACATAAAATATATAATATTCATGCTAGTCGCTAGGTGAATCACCCCCTGCATGCTAATAAGAATCCAACGCACCTAGCTAAGGGAATAATCCCAACTTGTATTGCTATGCTAAAATATGGAAATTGAAATACTGCTTATATTCAGACCCTCGCATGCCAAGTCCCATAACGATCTAACTCTCGGTTTACCTTTGGGCCCGAGCAAACGTGCTGCTTACGTTCCTTAGAAACGCATGCTTGTCTGCTTGAATGTTGCCTTATTTTCAACCAACCCTGGGAGACTACTAAGTAGTCGTCCCGTGCATGATTGAACCTGCAAGTATCCGGGACCGTTAGGTCACCAGGCAGCCCCGAGCCAGGAGAATGCATCAAGGCAAGTTATTGTACAGTAACAAGATCCAAGTATCTCGTGTACTCGTATAATCGTGTTCCAGTGCACTCGTGTTCTCGTGTATCTCATGATAATTGAAAGACCCAAAAGATAGTGCATGTCGCGGACAACTCGAAAATGAGGTATAGTTCCACGGACGGTCACCGGGGCACTGGGGCCGATCCGATCCGGATGGAACTTCTGTGTGGTTCCATCGTGTACAGGCGAGTGGTTTGCAGCACCTCATGTTCTTTTGTTGCATTCCACTTGGCCTGGGACCACATCATGTGTAGTCCATCGTGTGCGGGCGAGATGGTTTGTAGTGCATCGTGTACTTTCGTTGCATTCCATCTTGGCCTTGGACTACATGTGCAATCCATCGTGTACGGGAGAGATGGTTCATAGTGCATCGTGTGCTCTCGTTGCATTCCACTCTCGTCTGGGATTAGTCCATTATGGCTATGCCAGTGACTCATGTTCATATAGATAAGTCATCCTCGCTTAGCGGCTATCCGTGTGCGAGCTATTGCATCACATCAAGAACAACTGAGCACTCCAAATATTGTCCCAATCAATGACTCTTGTGTTGCATATGCTATGCTCCTGAATATTTATATTTGCCCGTGCTTGAATTAACAATGTTTGCCTTGGACAGGAAAGGCTAAATGGTAAGTCTCGCCGTGTTTCCTCTCATATTGTACGGCGCACTGCCACACGAGTTAGGCTATTCAATGTTTGCATGAAACTGATCCTAAGGCAACTAGAAAGACAACTTAATAGTTGTGCACGGAACCTGTATTACATGTTTGGATTTGTCGAGCGGGCGAGTAGCTTCCCCACCAGTACATTCAATGTACTGATAATCCACCAGTTTGTATGCAGGGTACGGGAGAACCTCGTTCGGTGCAGATGCCTCCTTCGTGCGTGCTAAGGCTTGAACATCACTCCGAAGCAACGGTGCATCCGGAAATGAAGCACATATACAAGACATAATATTATGAACATCGCTGAATATCGCCTGAACATCGCTTGTGCAATCATTCCACAATTGTAGCCACTTGGCACGCTTTTACTATTTCAGAGAGAGAGGCTTGAGCGACTTGTAATTTCGGCTATATGCCACCTGTAACACTTGTTATATCAATAAAAAGAGTTGCTTTACTTCAACTTGTGTTTTAATGCTTCCGCTATATTGTCGACTCAGTGAACCTGTTATCAAATCGCTATGCGTTTATGACTTCGCTGCACTCGGACAATCTGTGCGACTCTGTGGCTTAGAACTCTTGCCGCCAGCCAATGGACCACGGCCTTGCACGGGCGTGGCTCACGCTCGTGCGGCATTACGCCCGGATGGGTCAAGCGATTATTCCGCGGGAGCGCTGGCGAGGGTGATTCCCGCCTAGCAGGAACGACCGATTTGCCTGCGGGAGATCGGGGCGTGACTTGTTGGTATCAGAGCCTGGCTTCTACGCCTTTGGACTTTATTTCGAATATCTCTATTTCGAAAGCTCGTTCGTGGGTTATGTGCACGCTCTCTCTTAATGCCTCGATGGGATATTCCAACAATAAGTCTAAATACTTTCAAAATATATTTTGAATGATATGCTTGCTTGTATGATGCTGTGCTGCGAGTGGCCTTTGTGCCAACCTGTGCGAACCCTTGAGAGTATCGCTAGTAGCTTGTCCGATTTCACTAACTCTAAGTTTGGTTGAATGCATCTATTCGAGGGACGCCTTGAACTAGTGCACCATCCAAGACTTAAGAAAAGGTGAAACTCGAGTGCTAAGACTTCGCTATCACTAAGCTGGTTGACGTGCTCACGCTAGAGGGGCCCTTCAAAAGTGCGCACGATCCAGTCTAAGCGATATGCTGATTTCGACGCTTGTGCAAGTGAATATCCAAATGAACAAGTACAACAACTTGTCTAGGATTTCCTCAACCCTAGATTATTGCTTGTCCACAGTAAGTCTCGAGGACGAGACTTTTTCTGAGTTGGGTAGGATGTAATACCCCGTTCCGTTCTAGCGGACTGCCGACTCAAACGGCAAAAGTGCAACTGTCCCGACCCGCTTTGCCTCAAACAAGAAGCAAAGGAAATCCAGACTTGTCCCTACAGGAATCCGGCTTAGGCTTTCAGAGGCTCGCTTGACGTATCGCTCTACCGAGGTGAATCATCACTAAGGTGGGTGGCTACGGTGAACTTGTCTTTGCTTAGCCAGCACACATAAAATGTGTAATATTCATGCTAGTCGCTAGGTGAATCACCCCCTGCATGCTAATAAGAATCCAACGCACCTAGCTAAGGGAATAATCCTAACTTGTATTGCTATGCTAGAACATGGAAATTAAAATACTGCTTATATTCAGACTCTCGTATGCCAAGTCCCCTAACGATCTAAATCTTATTTTACCTTCGGGCCCGAGAAAACGTGCTGCTTACATTCCTTAGAAATGCATGCTTGTCTGCTTGAATGTTGCCTTATTTTCATCCAACTCCGGGAGACTACTATGTAGTCATCCCGTGCATGATTGAACCTGCAAGTATCCGGGACCGTTAGGTCACCAGGCAGCCCCGAGCCAGGGGAATGCATCAAGGCAAGTTATTGTACAGTAACAAGATCCAAGTATCTCGAGTACTCGTGTTCCAGTGCACTCGTGTTCTCGTGTTCCAGTGAACTCGTGTTCTCGTGTATCTTGTGATAATTGAAAGACCCAAAAGATAGTGCATGTCGCGGATAACTCGGAAACGAGGTATAGTTCCACGGACGGTCACCGGGGCACTAGGGCCGATCCGATCCGGATGGAACTTCTGTGTGGTTCCATCGTATACAGACGAGTGGTTTACAGTACCTCGTGTTCTTTCGTTACATTCCACTTGGCCTGGGACCACATCATGTGTAGTCCATCGTGTGCGGGCGAGATGGTTTGTAGCACATCGTGTACTTTCGTTGCATTCCATCTTGGCCTTGGACTACATGTGCAATCCATCGTGTACGGGAGAGATGGTTCATAGCGCATCGTGCTCTCTCGTTGCGTTCCACTCTCGTCTGGGATTAGTCCATTATGGCTATGCCAGTGACTCATGTTCATATAGATAAGTCATCCTCGCTTAGCGGCTATCCGTGTGTGAGCCATTGCATCGCATCAAGAACAACTGAGCACTCTAAATATTGTCCTAATCAATGACTCTTGTGTTGCATATGCTATGCTCCTGAATGTTTATAGTTGCCCATGCTTGAATTAATAATGTTTTCCTTGGACAGTGAAGGCTAAATGGTAAGTCTCGCCATGTTTTCTCTCATGTTGCACGGTGCACTGCCACACGAGTTAGGCTATTCAATGTTTGCATGAAACTGATCCTAAGGCAACTAGAAAGACAACTTAATAGTTGTGTACGGAACCTGTATTACGTGTTTGGATTTGTCGAGCGGGCGAGTAGCTTCCCTACCAGTACATTCAATGTACTGATAATCCACCAGTTTGTATGCAGGGTGCGGGAGAACCTCGTTCGGTGCGGATGCCTCCTTCGTGCGTGCTAAGACGTGAACATCACTCCGAAGCAACGGTGTATCCGGAACTGAAGCACATATACAAGACATAATATTGTGAACATCGCCTGAATATCGCCTGAACATCGCCTGGGCAATCATTCCATAATTTTAGTCACTTGGCATATTTTTTCTATTTCAGAGAGAGAGGCTTGAGCGACTTGTAATCTCGGCTATACGCCACCTGTAATACTTGTTATATCAATAAAAAGAGTTGCTTTACTTCAACTTGTGTTTCAATGCTTCCGCTATATTGTCGACTCAGTGAACCTGTTATCAAATCGCTATGCGTTTATGACTCCGCTGCACTCGGACAATCTGTGCGACTCTGTGGCTTAGAACTCTTGCCGTCAGCCAATGGACCACGGCCTTGCACGGACGTGGCTCACGCTCGTGCGGCATCACGCCCGGATGGGTCAAGCGATCGTTCCGCGGGAGCGCTGGCGAGGGTGATTCTCGCCTAGCGGGACGGTCGATTTGCCTGCGGGAGATCGAGGTGTGACTTATTGGTATCAGAGCCTGGCTTCTACACCTTTGGACTTTATTTCGAATATCTCTGTTTCGAAAGCTCGTTCGTGGGTTATGTGCACGCTCTCTCTTAATGCCTCGATGCAATGTTCCAACAATAAGTCTAAATACTTTCAAAATGCATTTTGAATGATATGCTTGCTTGTATGATGCTGTGCTGCGAGTGGCCTTTGTGCCAACCTGTGCGAACCCTTGAGAGTATCGCTAGTAGCTTGTCCAATTTCACTAACTCTAAGTTTGGTTGAATGCATCTATTCGAGGGACGCCTTGAACTAGTGCACCATCCAAGACTTAAGAAAAGGTAAAACTCGAGTGCTAAGACTTCGCTATCACTAAGCTGGTTGACGTGCTCACGCTAGAGAGGCCCTTCGAAAGTGCGCACGATCCAGTCTAAGCGATATGCTAATTTTGACGCTTGTGCAAGTGAATATCCAAATGAACAAGAACAACGACTTGTCTAGGATTGCCTCAACCCTAGATTATTGCTTGTCCTCAGTAAGTCTCGAGGACGAGAATTTTTCTGAGTTGGGTAGGATGTAACACCCCGTTCCGTTCTAGCGGACTGCCGACTCAAACGGCAAAAGTGCAACTGTCCCGACCCGCTTTGCCTTAAACAAGAAGCAAAGGATATCCAGACTTGTCCCTACAGGAATCTGGCTTAGGCTTTCAGAGGCTCGCTTGACGTATCGCTCTACCGAGGCGAATCATCACTAAGGTGGGTGGCTACGGTGAACTTGTCTTTGCTTAGCCAGCACACATAAAATATGTAATATTCTTGCTAGTCGCTAGGTGAATCACCCCCTGCATGCTAATAAGAATCCAACGCACCTAGCTAAAGGAATAATCCCAACTTGTATTGTTATGCTAGAACATGAAAATTGAAATACTTCTTATATTTAGACCCTCGCATGCCAAGTCCCCTAACGATCTAACTCTCGGTTTACCTTCGGGCCCGAGCAAACGTGCTGCTTACGTTCCTTAGAAACGCATGCTTGTCTGCTTGAATGTTGCCTTGTTTTCATCCAACCCCGGGAGACTACTAAGTAGTCGTCCCGTGCATGATTGAACCTGCAAGTATCTGGGATCGTTAGGTCACCAGGCAGTCCCAAGCCAGGGTAATGCATCAAGGCAAGTTATTATACAGTAACAAGATCCAAGAATCTCGTGTACTCGTGTACTCGTGTTCCAGTGCACTCGTGTTCTCGTGTTCCAGTGCACTCGTATTCTCGTGTATCTCGTGATAATTGAAAGACCCAAAAGATAGTGCATGTCGCGGACAACTCGGAAACGAGGTATAGTTCCACGGACGGTCACCGGGGCACTGGGGCCGATCCGATCCGGATGGAACTTCTGTGTGGTTCCATCGTGTACAGGCGAGTGGTTTGCATCGCCTCGTGTTCTTTTGTTGCATTCCACTTGGCCTGGGACCACATCATGTGTAGTCCATCGTGTGTGGGCGAGATGGTTTGTAGTGCATCGTGTACTTTCGTTGCATTCCATCTTGGCCTTGGACTACATTTGTAATCCCTCATGTACGGGCGAGATGGTTCGTAGCGCATCGTGTGCTCTCGTTGCGTTCCACTCTCGTCTGGGATTAATCCATTATGGCTATGCCAGCGACTCATGTTCATATAGATAAGTCATCCTCGCTTAGCGTCTATCCGTGTGCGAGCCATTGCATCGCATCAAGAACAACTGAGCACTCCAAATATTGTCCCAATCAATGACTCTTGTATTGCAATTGCTATGCTTCTGAATGTTTATATTTGTCCGTGCTTGAATTAACAATGTTTGCCTTGGACAGGGAAGGCTAAATGGTAAGTCTCGCCGTATTTCCTCTCATATTGCACGGTGCACTGCCACACGAGTTAGGCTATTCAATGTTTGCATGAAACTGATCCTAAGGCAACTAGAAAGACAACTTAATAGTTGTGCACGGAACCTGTATTACGTGTTTGGATTTGTCGAGCGGGCGAGTAACTTCTGCACCAGTGCATTCAATGTACTGATAATCCACCAGTTTGTATGCAGGGTGCGGAAGAACCTCGTTCGGTACGGATGCCTCCTTCGTGCGTGCTAAGGCATGAACATCACTCCGAAGCAACGGTGCTTCCGGAACTGAAGCACATATATAAGACATAATATTGTGAACATCGTCTGAACATCGCCTGAAAATCGCCTGTGCAATCATTCCATAATTATAGCCACTTGGCACGCTTTTACTGTTTCAGAGAGAGAGGCTTGAGCGACCTGTAATCTCGGCTATACGCCACCTGTAACACTTGTTATATCAATAAAAATAGTTGCTTTACTTTAACTTATGTTTTAATGCTTCCGCTATATTGTCGACTCAGTGAACCTGTTATCAAATCGCTATGCGTTTATGACTCCGCTGCACTCGGACAATCTGTGCGACTCTGTGGCTTAGAACTCTTGCCGCCAGCCAATGGACCACGACCTTGCACGGGCGTGGCTCACGCTCGTGCGGCATCATGCCCGGATGGGTCAAGCGATCGTTCCGCGGGAGCGCTGGCGATGGTGATTCCCGCCTAGCGGGAACGGCCAATTTGCCTGCGGGAGATTGGGGCGTGACACAATGATCCTTCAATTATCACGTTTTGGTCTCCCGCAACTTCAATCATCCCTGTCGGACGTGATATCACCACGCCAACGCTCCCGCGGAATGATCGTCCTAATCCGGACGTGACCCAAGTGCGAGTAAGAAGTTGTACCCACACAAGACAAGAAGGTCAATCGTTATGGTTATCCTCGAACGAACAGACACCTTATCTTCACCTTTCATTTTATTCCAAGTTGTACATTGATCCACCAAGCCATGTTCTTCTAACAACCGTTCTTACCGCCATCCAAGTTCGTCTAGCCAAACCGTCCAACTTCAATATTACCATTTGATCGTTTCTTAGTCTACTCTTAGCATTCCTCAAACAACTAAGTTCAAATCCCAAACCTAAGTCTATCCCATTTGATACGTTCCATTTACCAAGTTCGTTTGGAATAATCACCGAACATGTTTCCTTGAGTTCAATTATCCCCGCCGTACGTGAAATTACCACGCCGGCGCTCCCGCAGAATAATCGTTCTCGCTGGGACAAATTTTGAATGTTATCTTTCTGAACTTGATTTCAAGATCGTTCTTCTAAACTCTAAGCCAAATCTGTTTCCGCTTAACTCGATCCATCAAAATCATAATTTTATTAACTTGCATCAATCCATACTATCTTCCAACCATTGTTATGGTCTAAAATCTCCCAAAATTTGAAATCATCGCATTCGTACTCAAACCAAACTCTATCGAGCGATATCCTACTCAAATCCAAAATTTCTATGCACGCTATCATTTGTTCGCTACATTATTTCCAATTACACTAATTTTGATCGCATCTCCGATTATTCTATCTCAACTCAAGTTTTTAATTCGCTTATTTCAACTCAAAATCGCTCGTACAATTCTCTAAGTTTTTCTGACCATGATATTAATTTCAATTGTCCTGAATTCCTATTCGATGTAAGCTTTATCCCTTATTCAAATTATTGTAACTCTTTCGAACCAAATATTGCATGCTTCTCCAAGTTCGCTTACTTGCTAGGCATTATTTATTTATACTAAGGCTTTACCCAATCTCGTTGCTTGCCGCTAGACCCATTTAATACTCCGAAATCCCTGATTTGTTCGAACACTTCTAAGCCGACCAATACACCACTCAGGGTTCGAGTTATACTCCATAAATCTATACAACTCATTATGTCCACAATTCGCATAATCGAACAGGGGACTTATCGCATACACCACTCAGGAATCGAGTCATCCTAATAACTCCTGAATCACGTTCGCATCCTTCACTCGTATTCCTAATTCATTCCTTAGAACTCCAATACGATCCCTATTTGTCGCCTAACGATTCTAGTCTCGTATGTACCCCTATCGATAGTCCACCATACAAATATGTTGTAAATTATAACTTATCGCTATGAATAACCGTCTAAACTATATCTGAAAATTTCATACACGATTCTCATTACTCGCCTTAGCGGCACTCCGATAACGTCTCTATCGATTTCCCTCCTAAGTCAAACTTTATTCTTATCCGAACAATACCAAAATCTCGCTGCAACTCACTAGCACCAAGGGTCTTGGTGCACGATACTCAACACAACTTGGCCAAAAGGCCATGTGCATAGACCACTATCTGAACGATATTCTTATCTCGCACTCTACTCGCTTGGTGTTTTCATATAGACATATAACTTGCCGATTATAACACTAGTCTACTCTCACAATGTCTTTCACAGGTTGGGACAAAAGCCTTCGCATCATAATCCCGTTCAAGCAATCGTATAATTCACACGCACTTTTCAAAAATATTTATACTTATTGTATGGAACATCCATCGAAGCATCGAGAGAGAGCATCTACCACTTCTTTCAATACACAAGTTCAAAACTGAGAGAATCGAAACAAATTCCAAGGACGTAAAGCTGTGCTCTGATACCAATATGTCACGCCCCGATCTCCCGCCGGAATCGGCCGTCCCTGCTAGGCGGGAATCACCGCGCCAGCGCTCCCGTGGGACGTACGTTTCCATCGGGACGCGATGCCGCCCGAGCCTGGGGTTGCGTCCGCGCGAGGAAAATACCGAAACGGCCGTTGATAACTAGTTCACAGAGTCGTCATAGCAGAAACATAAAATGAACACAAGTATTGAATCCAAATCAAGCTCTATATTGATATGAAGTAAAGATTACAAGTGGCGCTAGGCCGAGATTACAAATCTCTCATGCTCTCTCTCTCTCTCTTACAATGAATATGCCCTTAGGATTAGAACCAATACAAACGATCTGGATGATGATGTTCCCATACATTATGTCTCATATATGCGAGCTCCAGGACCGTGCGCCATGCTCCAAGACGCCAAGTGTGGTCCGGCGCCTCATTGCGTTAAGCGATCTCCGAATCTGTACGAGTTCCCCCTGCACCCTGCATGCAGACTGGATAGGTGTCAGTACATTGAATGCACTGGTGGGGAGGCCTCTCGCCCACGCCACAAAACAAGCACGTTCATTAGTTATGTGTACTGACTGGTTTTGTTGTCTTTCTATTCTTTTGCCTTAGGATAAGTTACATGACAATATAAAGAAAGTAATCTCCGTGTCAGCTCAAGGGTGTCATAATAATGAACAATTGAGTTCACCTTACCATTTTTTACCATTTGGCCTTCCCTGTCATATGCAGTAATATAAACAATGATCTACGGAATAACAAAGAGCAACTATGAAATCCAAGTGTTATGCCGAGCCTCTGCCTCACAAAACCCATTTTTACTAGAACTATGTGTGATACCATGCATCCATTCTAATTATGCAAAATATCGTACAAACGCACTCCTTTTCGTTTCTCCTTTTCTCAATACGGATAGCCGTTATGCAAAATGTGACTTATCTATATGAAGGTCACTGGCTCTGTTAGCCATATTGGATAAAATTTGCGATGGACGGTTATCTTCCCAGCTCGGTTGCTAGCCTTGTTGAGACTCCCAACCGTCTAACGAGTTGACGCCCATCCAGGTCGGTAGCAAGCCTTGCTGGATGTCCCGCTCTCGCCCGCTAGTCATCAGCTAGCGTATCGCCAGGACTATACTGGCATTGTCCTCCCGGGCCGACACGATTCAGATGCCTCAGCAATCGTGTCGAGGACTCTCTCTACCTGGTGCGCAACCAGTTGTCTGTAACCATACAACTACTCTCCCACTTCCAATCCTAGCCGAGGACAACTCTCGGATCAATCCTTGCCGAGGACTACACTCGGATCTTTTCTTCTTTACGCAGCTCCCTGATTAGAGACTGCCTCGGTGATCTGCATATCCCGAGTACCTTCCTTTCCTTCCATCTCCTGACTCGGAACGACTACTTGATAGCCTTCCTCTTCTATGCATGCAACATGATTTTATTCCATCCTGTGTCATGTTTCGTGTGGTACAACACCTCAGTATGAACTCACGCTACTTTACGGCATATATGAAAGAAGTTACTACATTCCAACTCAACAATCCCGACTACGCAAATAGCAAGTAAGATCTCCATGTTCTATACAATGATAAGGCGGGATTATCCCCTTAGTTATGTGCGTTCATCTCTTTTATTAACATACAAAGGTTATCGCCTATAACTAGCATGTAACATTCATTTTCTTAGTGTGCAGCTAAGTAGAGACAGGTTCACCGGGGCCACCCACCTTAGCGATATATCGCATCGATCGAGCGAGACTCCGGACGCGCCTCTGATAGCCTAAGTCTGACTCCATTGAAGATCCCAGCATGAATGCCTTTGCATCGAACGAGCCATCTCGCTAAGCAAGGTGGGTTGAATAGCTACACTTGTGTCGTTTGAATCGGTCCCTCCGGTTTTCGCGTAGCGGGTCGTTACAAATCATCTGAAAAATATATCCAGTCTGGATTGGAACGAAGTACATACCTCTGAAAGTAGTTTCAAATACATAATTGAGCATATATAACGAGTAATAGAAAATGATACAAGATGCACAAGTATTAAGAAATGGGAAATATATGTGAGAACAGGCAAATAATCACAATAAGGATCTGGAAAGTAAATACTGAAAATAAACTGCAAGTAGAAAAACATGATTACTAGCTATGTAGTTTAGAGTGCAAGTTTGTTATGTGATCGACTTAGGTTGCACATAAGGTATAAAGGTAACTCCATTATACGTGAGGTGTATAATCGACATGCACATGAGATCAATAGGGCTTTGATCACATAACCAACTTCTGCTCCCCCTCCCCAACCAATACTCATGGATCCAGTCATGACACGTTACGTACATGAACACGATATAGTCACACTAGCACACGAAATAGTGGATGTACAAGAAGCACATAAAAAATTAATACCCGATACACACGATAAAATACATGTAAATGAGTACCCGCTGAACACGGTAGGAGATACGACCTCCTGACAGGATCCATATAGTACTAGTCTGTGTAACCAAGTGTCAGAATCAAGTATACAGTTCTAGAACATGAGATATATATACTATTATGAAATAAAAACTAACAGATAAATATACTCGCCTGAGGTCCTGAGCAAGTTGTGTCTCTCGATGCTCAATCTGGTGTCACACAAACCTATTTTAGGAATTATCAAGTTAAATGGTGTAATAAAAGAGAATGGATTAAAAATACACTAATGCATGCATATAGGTCAATTTCTAAGTCTCACTAGGTCCACACTAAGGTTAGGCTCATATTGGTCACTAATTAACTAAGCATAGCTATACTACGCTATCACCTAGGTTTTCTAAGTCATGAGTATTAGCTATACTAGAATAATTATTTCTAATACTAATAGTTACCATACTAGCTAGGTATATACTAACTAACTGATACTCTAACTAATGCCTTCACTAACACATCCTTCCATGCCAATTACTGACTATCAATACTAACTGAGATCCCTACTGACACTAACATTCCCAAATACTGAATGTTACTAACTTACACTATATTTATATTAACTGTCACTCAAAACCCCAAACTTATGAACTTGATACCAATATATTTATATCTATATACACTTACTAACAATTAATTAACAGCTAACTTATACTAATTAAGCTAACTGATGAATATACTAACCAACTTACCACTGACATCCAATAACTTAGTTTCCTAACATGCTACTACTGATACCTACTTAATTGATACACTGCCTAAATCCCATATTACTGTGTTACAATGGCAGCATGCCCGGCCCTTTATCATACCTGCTGCTATTGCTTCTTAATTTCCATTACATAATATCATAACATACCCCCAAACCAATATAACATCTAACTCCTCATACTAATATCTAACATCAAAGCTAACACTCTAAACATTTGCTACTGCTCCTAGCTCATCTCTTGCTGCAGCTTGCTGCTAACACTCTGTGCATTTGCTACTGCTCCTAGCTTTGCTCTTGCTGTTAATGTTGTACTTACTAATGCTGCTGCAGTTGCTGCTCGATGCAGTTGCTGTGCAATGGACTGCAGTGCTAACTGCTGTAGTTGCTGCTGCTGTACATGGCTATGTGCACTGTTGCATAGCTAGCTGTGCACACTGCTGATTGCACACTGATGCTGAAACTGCATACAAACCCGACAACCACTCTCTAAAGCACACCACACAAACACATCCAATATTGCACTACACACACACACACACACACACACACACACATATATATATATATATATGTGTGTGTGTATATATATATGTGTGTGTGTGTATATATATATATATATATATATATATATATATATTATCACGATCCGCACCCGAAAAATCGGGCATGAGTCGTGGGTACGTCCAGCCTACGCCGCAGAATCGGCGATAGAACGCTGTAAAGGTCCGTTCTAGGTCAACCATCTATCTATATATCTCACAAAAATCTGACAATAACCTTTCCAAAAGGAGGACAACCACGCAATATATATGAATAATCTTCTCCAAAAGGAGGGCAACTACGCAATATATATAATCTCTCAATCATAATAACTAGGGGAAGAAATAAAAGCACGATATGATAGCAAAAGGAAACAGAAGCAAAGAGCAAGACAATATCCAAAAATATACAGTCCAAGTCTATAATAGTCTACAATATCTCACAGCAACAAAATAATAAGTACAATCATTCAGAAATAAACCACTGGGAACAACCCAGGAAACCCACCTAGCTAACTAGGGCGCTAAAGGCGTCTCCTCGGCGCACTCCTCCTCAGTCTCGGGGTCACAACCCTCGTCAACACCCGGCCCGTAGAACGTCGGGCAATAATCCTCAGGATCCTCTGAAAAAAATATGCCCAGTTAGGACTGGAGCGAAGTACATAACTCTGAAAGCAACTCCAAATACATGGTTAGGTGTATATGACAAGCAATAGAAAAGTATACAAGATGCACAGAAAAATAAATATATGCTGGAGCACAATAAGTAGCTGCAAAGTAAACTGGAGAACAATACAAGTGGTGAAAAAGTAACTACAGGTGAGAAAACATGAATACTAGCTAAGTGCCTTGAGCACAAGTTCGTTATGTGATTGACTTAGGTTGCACATAAAAAATACTATGATAACTCCGTTATGCGTGAGTTGCATAACTGACATACACATGAATACTGTTTGACTTTGATCACATAACCAACTCCTACTCCCCTCCCCCACTAATACTCTTGGATCCAACCACAATACGCTACGTACATGATAATAGCTCGCACACACGAAGGCGAGAGCACAAGAAGCACATGATAGCACATAAGAATCAATACCCGAAGCACATGATAAAATACACGTGATAGAGTACCCGCTGAACACGGTAAGGGGGATAGCATCTCATGACGGGATCCACTAGTACCAGCTCGTGTAATAATGTGTCAAAATCAAGTATTGCAGTTCTAGAACAGGTGATATAAACGCTATCATGAAATGAAAACTATCAGAGGTAGGTACTCGCCTGATGTCCTGAGCAACTAATGAGGATCGAGATCCGGACCGGTGTCGCAAGAACCTATTACGAAAAATAGAATTGAACAGGGTTCTAAGGAGTTAAACTGATATAAAATAATTAAAAATAGGCTTCTAAGGATATTCTAGGTCGAACGGGTCAAACCGGTGAAATTCATGTGAAAAAGTCAACCCGAGGTCCAAAAAGTCAACTCTAGGTCAAAACTAGGTCAAACGTTGACTTTTACGGTCAACGGGGACAATTATTGTCAAAGCTAGGTCAAGCTAGGGTGTCCCTGAAATTCTAGGTCAAACCGAGCTCATTAAGCTAGTAAACTCTCAAACTCGCCTCCTCGAGATACCGGGATACCCTCGGTATCCGATACCTCGATCTAGGCCACGCACCCCGCCTAAATCCGCTAAAACCTATGCTAGCACGCGTAAATATATTCACATATACATATAAAAATCACTCTAATACTATTCCTAGGCTATTGCTCAAAAATCCTGCTCGAAACTCAATACCTTGGTGAGATACCTTGATATTTGAAGGTATTGGGATATCTCTCTCATACCCCCTCTAACTAGCTATTTAGTTAGCTATCTAAGTATATAGACATATACCTAGTTACTAATCTAGGCTAGAAAATATATATCTAACATATATATACACCTACGTATCTATATACATATATATATATCCACAACCACAATTATATACATACCTTACCTAAACTCATATATATGTATATATATATATATCTATCTATCTATCTAGATATTTATAGATATATATATAACTATATGTATATAGATATCTATATACTTAGATAGATATATATCTAATACCTAGCTATCTATCTATCCATCTAACTATTATCTATCTATCTATTGATCTACGTATCTATCTAGTTACCTATCTAACTATCAATCTATCTATCTAATCTATTCACTATCTATCTATCAATCTAGTTCTCTCTCACACTCGCTCGCTACTAGCCGCTACTGCAAACATCTGCTGCTGCTGCCCACTTAAAATGCTGCTGGCATTGCTGCTTGCTGCTGCTAGCTTAGCTGCTGCTGTGCAGCTGCAGCCTCCCCCCTGCACACACCTGCTGATCTTCTTGATGAACCTTCTGATGGGCTTGCATCATCGCATAGAACATTCGAAACATTTGTTGTTCGTCTATAGCCGGCCCTTGTGGAACGGTAGGCATCGGAGGAGCAAGCTGCGTTGATGGTGGAACGTCATCTTCCGGGATTCTCGAGGCATTCTGTCTTGCTGGACTGAGTTGTTGTAATGTTTGACCTTCATCCACTAGTATCACTTCATCTTCGTGGTAAACCACAACATCTTGTGGTACTGCTGGATGAGTCTCGTCGCCGGCTTGTGGATCCATAATTCTGCAACCAAAATAAACTATAAGAAGCACACAAGAATCAAGGCAGGATGCAAGTCAAGAATTTTATTTGAATCCGATACAGATATCAAGAACGTTTTCAAGCAAGTGGATGAGATCCTAAAAACTTATCCTATTCTTATTGCAGGCCTGTTCGGTCCCTAAGTTAAAACCGAACAATTTAGTCGTAGACCTGCATGGGCCACCACAAAAACTATGTCACGCCCCAGTCCCAAAATAACGAGGGACTAGACACATGGCAATGGCCAGCAGCACACACCGATGGACAAACCCAATTTAATGGATCCATCGGGGCATGTTTAAGCTGTATTACAACAGTCCGGGTCTACTAATCTCATCCACAGAAAGAATATAACAAAGTCAACATAAGGAAAATAAAATATCAACAATAACATCAAATCACAAGTAATGTAATCGGGTAACAACCCGATAATCAAGTCTGATACAATTGTTCTTTAAACAAGAAAGTAAATAACATCACTGACTGAGTATGGAAGAACATATACTCATAAAAATCTATGGCAATTATCTAGTCCTCGGTTCCTGGTTCTGCTCCAGTGCCTGCTCCTGAACCTGCTTCTGCTCCTGCTAAAGCACCTGTCCTGTAAACCTCAGAGTGGATTTCCTCTGCTAAACCTGGGGACATAATCCATTCCAGGTCCTCAGGGGACATAGCAAGGTACAGATAATACAAGCCAAAATAAATGCAGTGCAGCAATTAAATAAAATAATAGGGTGAACTAGATAACCAGCTAAGTGATATGCAAGTTGAGAGCATCATTAAAAACTCAAGCTGAAACCACTACAAGCTCTGTGTCGGGGAGCCGGTAGCAGTAATAACACATTGTGGGCCAAAGCTCGGGCTTAGAGTCTTGAGCACCACAATAATAGGGGTTTTATATATATGATCAGCCTGTAGCCTGTGTGTCTCTCTCCACCCAATGTAATCACACGTCTCATGTCCATGACACGTAAGATCAAGACTAATGCAGCAAGTCATAATATGAACTAAGATTATAATGTCTATGTCAGTCCTGCATCCTATACAGAATCACCACGAATATCTCAGGAAGATTCTGTCAAATGTATAGTGTCAAGTGTCCTGGGTATAATGTACTTGATAAAGCAAGTACTAGAATGCAAAGGGTTTCGGTATCCATTTCTATTTGACTTTACACAACCCGCGTACGGTGTTGGCACCCGATTATAATTGGATGCTAAGTAAGTCACACGGTCCTAGGTTAAGTATATACAACAATTATATATGTCAAGGAAATAAGTAGCAAAACTGCAGTATTGGCAAGGTACACTTGCCTGGGTTCCGGCTCCAATTGTAGCTCTGACTTCCGTAGGTTTTGCAGGCAGTACTCCAGTTGCTGAAATAAATATCACCATCAGATTCAGAAAATATTAATCAGCTAGAAACGCCTGTCCTTGAGTCCAATTTGGACACAGGGGCAAAAATGATATTTCAGGGCAAAACGGGGTCCAAATGTGGGCCGCTTTGCACTGAAAAATGCGTCAGGGTCAAAGGTCTCCAAATCTGTCCAACATAGTGTCAACAGGTCAGGAACGATGATACGAACCCAACGGAACTTCCAGAATTGAATTTCGATGAGCCCATCACAAAATCGCCCGTCAAGTGGAGCCTGTGGGGCCCACGACACACGATTTTGTCAACGTTCTCAGAATCGAACCAAACTTGGTTCATAGGACCAGTGTATTGCTACGAGTCCGATGGCAAAAGTTTCGTCTCGATCGGACGTGTGTACACTAAGTTACAGTGAGATTCAGAAAGGTCGGATACGGGGCGGTGTCCGCGAATACACATTGATTCCGGTGTGCACGCACATCTGAATCAACTTCTGCAAAATCCTGCACGTCCATATCAACGACGCACACGTATCAGTGAAGACCGCATATGACCAAGTCATCCCGTTTGGCGGGACGCACTCAGTTCCGGGGTAAAACAGGGCGTTGATTTTCCTATTTTTGGATCGCGTTTCACGATCACCATAGGTCGCGATGCACCGAGCAGTTTGCACGGGCACCGAGGGGGTCACATAGCCTACGCGTCACAACTGACGGAACAAAAAACAGAGCTACAAGAAGAGAGAAAAGAATACCTGAACAGAGCTCCGTAAACTAGGTTTCTCGTGTCCTCGCGTGTCGATACAAGACACTGTGTCCTGTGTCTCTGTTCGGTTCTAGGGTTAGGGTTAGGGATTCGACCACCAGAGCAGGCCGGAGCTCCGTCGGGGCTGTGCTGGACGGGGCGGCTGGACTCGGGGACGGCCGGCTGGGCTCTCGGCGGAGGAGAGGGAGGCCAGGGGAGGTTCTGCGGCCACTGTGGAGGCGTCGGGTTTGCCGGAGGCGGAGGGAGGAGGCGAGGAGGAAGAGGGGAGAGGTGCTGGTGGAGAGGGGTGACGGCCGGAGCGGCCTGGCTGCGCTGCGAGGGTGGTGGCCGTCTCTGGCCGGAGGCAAGCTGCGGCTGAGAGGCGACGCGGGGACGCTCGGGGCCGAGTCGGCTCAGGCGAGAGCTCGAGGCATTCTGGACAGGGACGGGCGGCCGGATTCGGAGGACGGCGGGGAGAGGCGGCTCTGGTCTCGCTGGGGGACGACGAGGGGCTGAGGAGAGAGGGAACGGGCGGCAGAGAAAGTGGGCCGGAGGCGGAGGATGAAGGAGAGGGGGATGGCTCGCCGGAGAAGACGGAGGAGGGGAGGAAATCGGGTGGCCGGAGGGTTTTTTATAGAGGGTTAGGGGAGAGGGACGGCCATCCGGTGAGAGGAGGGGAAGGTGAGGCGGTCGCCGACGGTTACGGAGGTGAGGCAGCGGTAGGGCGTCGAAGGGGCGGCCGTTCGGGGAGAGGAACCAGAGCGGCAGGCTGCCGGAGCGGCGCGGGTGCGGGTGAACGGCTGGGAGAGGAGAAGTTTCGGCGGGTCGGGTCGGGTCTAGCGGGTCGGGTCTGACCCGGATCCGACCCGCTAAGGGGTTGGGCCGGTTCAGGTAGACCGGCCGGTTCGGTTCGGTTGAACCGGTCCGGGTTGGTTCAATTGGGTTGGTTTATTTCAAATAAACCCGGTTTAATTAGGGTTCAATTCGGTTTAATTATAAAATAGTTTTTAGGACTTTTAAAATGCTTCCGGGGTCCAATAAATTCCCAGAAAATTATCCTATGTCTAGTTTTCCATTTTACACCATAAAATATTATTTTCATAATAGTTATTAATATTAATTAATAACATTTAAAAATCCTTTAATTATAAAATACCTTGATTTTAATTCCTGGGGTTGCGCCCACACAAGGCTATATCGTTTAAGTTATTTGTTGGCTATCATCGCATCAATCGAGTAAGCAGCGGAAAGGGACATTGATGCAATGCAATACATTTAGCCAAATGAGTACTCGGAACAAAAATTGAGGGACTTGGGTTCTCTTATGCAAATGCATTCGTTCCATACATTATGCCCCCTTGTAAACCCCCAGATTTTTTTATGAATTTAAAAACAAATTTTTAAAATTTTTCTAGAATTTTTAACTAATTAAAATCAAGGTATTTTGGTATTAAATAATTTTAAATATTTTTTATTAAATATTAAAATATTACGAAAATAATATTTTTTGGTGTAAAATAAAATATTAGACATAGGGTAATTTTCCTGGAATTTATTGGACCCCAGAACTATTTTAAAGACCTAAAAACTATGTTTTAATTAAACCAAATTGAACCGGTTTAAAACTGTAAGTCCCCTGATTTTTCAGGAATTTTTAATTTGGATTTTTTCACATTTTTCTGGAATTTTTTGGAAATTTTCTGTAATTAAAACCTAAGCATTTAGAAATAAAATGATTTTTAATTGCTATTAAATAATATTAAAATATTATAAAAATAATATTTTATGGTGTAAAATGGAAAACCGGACATAGGGTAATTTTTTGTGAATTTATTGGACTCCGAAAACAGTTTTAAAGCCCTAAAAACCAACGTAGAATTAAACCCAATTAAACCTGACTGAACCCGGTTCACTGAACCAAAATAAACCGAACCAACCCAGCTTAGCGGGTCGGGTCGGGTCGGATCCGAATGAAACCCGACCCGGACCCGAAACCCGGATTCTGAACCCTAATCCTAATTCGGGTCGGAAACACTGTTCCGACCCGGCGGCGCGCGAATATAACCCCCCCTCGACGTTCGTGCCCAACCGCAGCCGCCTTTCTCCATCTTCTCCTCTCCGCCGCAAAACCCTAAGTAGCCTCCACTCAACCCCTCGCTGTCGATCTCCCCCGACAATCCCCTCTGCCTCCTGCCACCTCTTAGACCGCCACCAGCATCGACTTCCTCCCCCGACTCATCCCCGCCGATCACCGACTCCACAGACGACCCCCGCTCGACCACTTCTCCTCCGCCCTCAACCACCGAGCCACTCCCCGGCCACCTTCCCGAGCCCCTCGCCGAGTGCCTCCACCTCTCCGCCTTACTCCTCCTTCTTCCCCACGTCGCTGCCTCGCCACTCCTCGACAAACCCCTCACAGCCTTCACCCTCCCCGAGCTCCGCCGTTCCACAGCTACTCAAGCCGGCGGAGCCAACGCCCTAGCCGCCCGACCTCCCCGCCGTGCAGTCCCGCTCCACCGATGAGTCGACGACCCCGGAGCCCTAGCCGCAGCGCCGCCTCCGGCCAACAAAAACCCTAACCCTAACCCTAACCTAGACGGACACAGCGGACACAGGACTCGGACACGACTCGGACACGCGAATTCTCAGTTTCTGGAGCCCTGTTCAGGTAACCCATTCTCTCTCCTCATGATTCCGTTTTCCGTTCCGTCAGTTGTGTCGCGTAGACTGTGTAACCCTTTCGATGCCTGTACAACCCGCTCGGTGCGTCGCGTCCTGTGGTGATCGCAAATCGCGATCCAAAAACAGGAAAACCAATGCCCTGTTTCACCCCGGAACTGAGTGCGCCCCGCCAAACGGGACGACTTGGTCGCACGCGGTCTTTACCGAAACGTGCGCGTCATTGATACGTACGTGTGGATTTTTGCAGAAGTTGATTTGGATGTGCGTGCACACCAGAATCAACGCGTATCCGCCGACAACGCCCCGTATCTGCCTATTCTGGAATACGTCGTAACTTCGTGTACACACGTCGGATCGAGACAAAACTTGCTCCATCGGACTCGTAGCAATACACTGGTCCTGTGACCCAAGTTTGGATCGATTCTGAGAACGTTGACAAAATCGCGTATCGTGGGCCCTGCGGCTCCACTTGACGGACGATTTTGTGATCGGCTCATCGGAATCCAGTTCTGGAAGTTCCGTTGGGTTCGTATCATCGTTCCTGAATTGTTGACACTAAGTTTGACAAATTTGGAGACCTTTGACCCTGACACATTTTTCGGTGCAAAGCGGCCCACATGTGGATCCGGCTTTGACCAAAAACTGTGATTTTTGCTCCTGTGTCCAAATTGGACTTAAGGACAGGCGTTTCTAGCTATTTGATATTTTCTGAATCTAATGGTGATGTTTATTTCAGCAACCAGGGTAGTACCTACAAATCACACTGAGACTAGAGCTACAGTTGGAGCCAGAACCCCATGCAAGTGTACCTTGCCAAAACTTGCAGCTTTGCTACTTATTTTCTTGACTTATTTATACATCGTTGTGCAAGTATACCTTGTCAACTTTGAAGTTCTTGTTGCATATTTTCTTGCTTTATTTATATTGCTGTGCATGCTTGACCTAGGACCGAGTGACTTACTTAGCGTCCGATTATTAGTCGGGTGCCAACACCGTACGCGATGTTGTGTATGTCATCTAAAGATGGACATTCGTGACCCCTTTACATTCTCATACTTGTCTTATCAATTAAATTATACCCAGGACACTTGATACTATTCATGACAGGATCTTTCTGAGATATTCATGATAATTCTGTATAGGATATAGACTTCTGACAGAGACATTATATTCCTAGATACTCTATGACTCGCTGCATTAGATATGAACTTGCGTGACATGGACATGATGCATCATGGACATGAGACGTGTGGTTACATTGGGTGGGGAGAGACACACAGGCTACAGGCTGATCATATATATAAACCCCTATTATTGTGAGGCACAAGACTCTGAAGCCCGAGCTTGGCCCATTACTCATTATTACTGCTACCGGCTCCCCGACACAGAGCTTGTAGTGGCTCAGCCTGAGTACTCGTGATGCTCTCACTTGTATTTTCACATAGCTGGTTACATACTTACCCTATTTATTTCATTATCTGCTGCACTACATTTATTTTGGCTTGTATTATCTGTATCTTGTTATGTCCCCTGAGGACCTGGATCCGGATTATGTCCCCAGGATTAGTAGAGGAGATCCACCCAGAGTTATACAGTACAGGAGCATTAGCAAAAGTAGGTGCCTACATTGGAGCAGAACCAGGATCCGAGGACGAGATCATACCAGAGGACTTCTCCTGAGTATTGGCTCGAGATACTCATTTATTTCTGTTCCTAGTTATTTTATTTCCAGTCTATTGCATTGATGTATCATACTTGTTCTCGGATTGTTCTCCGAGACATATTTTATTGAGATTTGTAAGTTTATTTATTTGCAGTATTCTGGCATTTGATCTGTGATTATCTGTTGTGGATGAGATTAGTATAGACTGTGACTTGTATAATTGGACCTACTTATTGTTCTATTACAGCTTAAGTATGCCCCGATGGATCCATTAAATTGGGTTTGTCCATCAGTGTGTGCTGTTGGCCATTGCCACGTGTCCAGTCCCTCGGTATTTTAGGACTGGGGCATGACATGATTTTTGTGGTGGCCCATGCAGGTCAACGACTAAATTATTCGATTTTAACTTAGGGATCGAGCAAGCCTGCAATAAGAATAGGATAGGTTTCTAGGATCTCATCCACTTGCTTGAAACGTTCTTGATATCTATATTGGATTCGAATTAAATTCTTGACTTGCATCCTGCCTTGATTCCTGAGCGCCTCTTATTGTTTATTTTGGTTGCAGAGTTATGGATTCACGAACAAACAATGAGACTCCTGCAAGATCACCACGAGATGCTTTGGTAACCAACAAAGATAAAGTAATACTAGTGGATGAAGGTCAATCATCACAACAAGCAAGTCAGCATGCCACGAGAATCCAGCAAGATGACGTTCCACCATCGACGCAGTTTGCTCCACCGATGCCTACTGTTCCACAAGGGTAGGCTATGAACGAACAACAAATGTTTCGAATGTTCTACGCGATGATGCAAGCCCATCAGAAGGTTCATCAAGAAGCTCAACAAAACCAAGCGGAGAAGTTCATCGACAGATTTAGCTCGGAGTTATGGAGATTAATTAGTTCAAATGCGACTACCTTAGACAAGGATGTTCTTACTACAGCAAGACCCATGGAGTGCAACACAAGGATAGAGTCCAGCCAGAAGCGGCCGTATGCATCAGCACCAGACCAAGCACAACAAGAAAGAGTTGCAAAGCGACCACAGATGAATCCACCACCGAGAGCAGCACCAGAGCCTCATTCCTTCCTACTTGTTACTATTATGGCAAGGTAGGCCATATTGAGAAGGAGTGCAGACGCAAGTTAGGATTATGCTTGATTTGCGGAACCAATCAACACTTAGCTAAGGACTGTTCTCAGCATAAAGAGAAAGCATTGATGATTCATCTGTAAACCCCCTAATTTTTCAAAATTTTCAAAACTGGATTTTTCACAATTTTCTGGAATTTTCTGGAATTTTCTGTAATTTAAAAACAGGGTTTTAATTATTCAATGATTTTTAAATGATAATAAATAATATTAAAATATTATGGAAATAATATTTTTGGATGTAAAATGAAAAACTGGACTTAGGATAATTTTTCTGGAATTTATCGGGCCCCGAACCTATTTTTAAAGCACCTAAATTTATTTATTTAATTAATTATTTAATTATTAAATAATTACTGATTTTAATAATAATAATATTATTATTATTTTATTTAAAAAAAAACCCGAGCCCGGCCCGGCCTATTGGGCCCAAACCAGGCCCAGCCCCACCCGGCCCAGACCCTGCCTAGCGGGTCAGGTCGGATCCGCCCGTCCGAACCCGACCCGACCCGGCCACCCGTCTTCCCCACGAACCCCAGCCCCGAGTCTTCCGGCGCTCCGCCCGCGTCCGGCGCCGCTCCGCCCGCCTCGCGCCGCGCTGCCCGGCCACGCTCCCACGTCCACCCGCCATTTCCGGCCACCCCCGGCTCCCCCAGCCCTATTTAAACTCCTCCTCCTCCGATCTCCTCTCCCCCTCAGCCACCGCCAGCCACCACCACGCTCCACCGCTGCCCAGCGCCGCTGCCACCGCCGCCCAGCCCGCCGGACGTCGCCGCTGCAGCCGCCGCCTCCTTCTTCTCCTTCCTCCTCTTCTTCCCAGTCGACAGCAGCCGCCGCAGCTCCTCGAGCCGCCGTCGACGCCGCCCTGAGCCGCGCCGCCCTCCACCGCAGGGCCTCCTCGCCGCGCCGCCCTCCGCCGCGTCGCCTCCGGCCCCTCCGCCGCAGCCCAACCGCCGTCTCCGCCGGCCAGTGATCACCCGAAGCCCTAACCCTAATTCCTAAATTCGACACGTATCGGACACGTGTCGGACATGATCCAGACCCCGGTTTTCGGGTCCCCTTCAGGTACTTGTAACTTCTTGCTCGTAGCTCTGTTTTCGATTCCGTAAATTGCGTTGCGAAGCCTGTATGACCCTCTCGGTGCCCGGATAAACTGTTCGGGGCATCGCGTCCTGTGGTGATCGCACACCGCAAACCAAAAACAGGAAAAAAACCAGACCCTGTTTCACCCCGAAACTGGGTACGCCCCGCCAAACGGGACGACCTGATCGTGCGCGGTCTTCACAGATACGTGCGCATCGTCGATACGGACGTGTGGGATTTCGCAGAAGCTGTTTCGGGTGTGCGTGCACACCGGGATCAACGCGTATCTGCGGACATCGCCCCGTATCCGACTTTTCTGCAATTCGACCTAACTTTGTGTACTATGTCGGATTGAAACGAAACTTGCGCCATCGGACTCGTAGCGATACGCTGGTCCTGTGGGTCAAGTTTGGTTTGACGAAATCGCGTGTCGTGGGCCCCACAGGCCCCGCTCGACGGGCGATTTTGTGGTCGGCTCATCGGAATTCAATTTTGAAACTTCCGTTGGGTTCGTATCAGCGTTCTTGACCTGTTGACACTAAGTTTGGTGAATTTGGAGACCGTTGACCCTGACGCATTTTTCGGTGCAAAGCGGGCCCACATGCGGACCCCGTTTTGACCCGAAACTGCCGTTTTTGCCCTTGTCTCCAAATTGGACCCAAGGACAGACGTTTCTAGCTGATTGATATTTTCTGGATCTGATGGTGATGTTTGTTTCAGCAACCGGAGTACCGCCTGCGAATCCAACCGAAGTCAGAGCCGCAATCAGAGCCGGAACCACAAGCAAGTGTACCTTGCCAAACCCTGCAGCTTGCTAATTATTTTTTGGACTTAATTATGCATTAGTGGGCAAGTAAAGCTTGCCAATTCTCAGTAATTATTGACATAGTATTTTACTTGATTTCTTGTGGAATTAAATATAAACTTGTTTTAACTGCTTAACCTAGGAAACGGGTGACGTGCTTAGTGTCCGATCATAGTCGGGTGCCAACTCCGTACGCGAGGTTGTGTAACGTCACATAGACATGGATATCGAGACCCGATAATGTTCGTACTTGTCCTATCAAGTACACCAGATCCCAGGACACTTGACACTATTTCATGAGACAGAGTCTTCCTGAGACATTCGAGGTGATTCTGTATAGGATGCATGTTTTATGACCTAGACTTTACATTCTTAGACATTTGATTCATAGCTATCAGACTTGCTGCATTAGTTATAATCGTGCGTGACATGGACATGAGATATCGTGGACATGAGACGTGGGATTATATTGGGTGGGGAGAGACACACAGACTACAGGCTGATAATATATATAAAACATAGTATATATCATAGTGTAATTCATAGTTATTGCCGCTACCGGCTCCCCGACACAGAGCTTGTAGTGGCTTTAGCCTGAGTTCTAGTGCTGCTCTCATATTGCGTATCACATAGTTGGTTACTTAGTTTACCTTGCTGTTTATGTTATTGCTGCACTGATATTCATTTGGCTTGAGTTATCTTGTACCTTGCTATGTCCCCTGAGGACCTGGAATGGATGATGTCCCCGGGTACAGCTGAAGAGAACTACCCAGAGGTGTACAGAACCGGAGCACTTCTCGAAACAGAACCAGGAACAGAGGACGAGATAGTGGCCGGAGATTTCTCCTGAGCACCGGCTTCAACTACTCAGTATTTCCATTTTTTCAGCATTTTATTTCCTGTCTTTTCTTAAATGTAACAGACTAATTCTCGGATTGTTTTCCGAGATAATCTTATTTGATATTGCTTAAGTATTTCCATTGCATTATTTCTGGCAATTAATCTGTGTTATTCTGTAGATGAGATTAGAAATACCTGATACTTGTACTTAGTACTGCTAGACTACAGCTTAAGCATGCCCTGATGGATCCATTAAATTGGGTTGTCCATCGGTGCGTGCTGCTGGCCATTGCCACGTGCCCTGTCCCTCGACATTTTGGGACTGGGACGTGACATCATCAATCAGCCACATCAGCACCAGCCGGAGAACCACAGGAAGAAGTTGCAAAGAAGTCTCATATGCACCAGCCACCATAAGCACCTCCGCAAGTACTACCTGTCTGTCCATATTATCGCAGACGAGGCCATATAGAGAACGAGTGCAGACGAAAAAGGAAATTATGCTTAGCTTGCGGATCCAGTCAGCATTTATTAAGGGAATGCCCTGAGCGTCGAGAAAGAGCACCAATGGTGTAACGCCCCAGTCCCAAAATACGTAGGACTAGGAATACGTAACACGCCAGCCATATGTATACGAACTCCAATATATGGAAACCATATACACACGTACGCTGTACATGAATATCCAATCCACTTTGGTAATATATGTCACAACAAGTCACACGCAGTTCTATATCTCATCCACAGCACAAATAATAGAATAATGGAAATCAATAACTGAATATCAAAGAAGCAGTCTCAAATAGTAATCTCAAAGTGTGATAGTCGGGTGAAAACAAATCCACTGCAATTCGACTATAATAAACTACTAAAGAGAGAAGAGAATAAACTCTAATATAAGAATAAATGTCTAGAAAAGAATAGCAACTAAAATCTCTAAACAGCTGCAATGAATCACATATAATCAGAAGGTAAGATCGTCTCAGACTGATAGGTAGCGTCAGGTCCAGGTCCATACTCCTACGGGTACTCCTGCTCATCTATATCTGGAAAGGGACCAGGTCCTCAGAGGGACGTAACAAGATACAAAAAGCACATGCCAATAAAGTACTGAAAATAAACATCCATTGGGGTCGCCTAACCATCTATGTGAATGCAGTTTGAGAACAACTTTCCACCAAGTGGGCTATCTGGCTGAAAACTGGGATTGGCATGACTCTCTCGGAGAACCAGGGGCCTTAAAGGCATGTCGTCTTTTGAACGGCAGAGGCCCGCCAAGTAGTATAGGGGTCATCACCGCCCGTATCTCCAGCGGAGCTTCCGGGTTATAGAAGAAAAGTGTAAAGGAGCCCAAATGCCTTACTTGTTGTTCTCCACACCCAATGCTCTAAGCATGTCATGTCCATGACACGATAAACCTCTAATAACCGCCAGGTCTACTAGCATGCAAAGTTTCTATTGGCAGTTATCCCTATCCGTCGCACGACCTATACGTACCGGTGGTCAGCCGAGTACGCAAGCCCGTGTCCTACATGTGACTCACACTCGTGTAAGAATAGTGTCATGGCCAATGAAACATAAATGCCTCATGAAGATGGGGTAGTCTCATAAAGTAGGTCCAATGCATATATATAAATAAAAATATAGTACGACGACACCGTCGTTGCACCCAAGTTTTCTTGGACGCGCAGTTTATATAGCAGTTAAAATAAATGAACTAAATAAACAGAAAATAAACATGCATGCCTCATATGGAATATAAATACAGTACAATGGCAAGGTATACTTGCCTGGCAGAAAATCTGTAAAGTGTACGCGCCCAAATGTCAAGGACACGGAACCTGGAACTAAGGACTCCGAACAAACATCTCCGGATGCTGAAATAAACATCACCAACGTTTCCGGAATGAGCAAAATGGCTAAAAAAATACATCCCTTTCGTCCAATTTGGACACAGGGGCAAAACGGTAATTTTGGGCAAAAGTGGGGTCCACGTGTGGCCCACTTTGCACCGAAAAGCGTGCCGAGGGTAACAGTCTCTAAATGGGATAAACTATAGGTCAAACAACTCTAAATGTCAATACGGACCCAACGGTATGTCCAAATATGAATTTCGATGGGCCGAACAAAATTTTGTCCAAAAAGTCAATTGTGGGGCCCGCCAATTGGCGATTTGGTCAACCGTCTCAGAATTCCGTGAAAATTGGGTCACAGGACCAGCGCGTTACCACGAGTCCAGTGGCGCAAGTTTCGTCGCAATCTGACAAGCGTGCACAAAATACGCGCGAGTTCCACAAAAGTTACGACACGGAGTGTGTCCGCGGATACGGCCTGATTTCGGCGCGCATACGCGTCCGAATCAGTCCCCACGAATTTTTACGTATCCGGTTATGCTGCGTACACCGTTCGGTACACTTGGTACACGGCGGGGCGGTCCCGTTTGGCGGGGCGCGCTCCGTTTTCCAACTTTTGGAAATCTGGAAAAAGTGGGTTCGCGCAGTTTTGTGACGAATTTAATTATGTCCACAGCAACTAATAACATAGGGTTATTTAATAGAAAATAAACTAGGTCAAGTGTTCTACATGTATCAAAAAGAATTACCGAATTCGGATCTCTGTGGTGGGAGATACGAATTCGACAATATGGGTGGTCACCGCAGTTTTCTGCGATCCCAGAATTGGGTCTGCTCGCGCCCACTTTGGACGCTGTTTTTCGCCTAGAGGTACACATTTTCTGAGGTTGGCTATAATACAAATATGGAAGAGGGTTAAGGGGTGAGCATACCGGTGAAAACGGAACGGCGTTTAGTTGAGCGAGTCGACGAGAAACAATTCTGGAGCGAAGGTGTCTCGTGTGGAAATCTGCAGTGCGCGAGGTCGGAGTCGTCGGGATGGTTTGGACGGCTTGGCGGGGCTCTCTGGCTACGGTGACGGCTCTAGATGAGAAGAGGAGGTCTGGATATTTTAGGTTAGGGTTTTTGAAATATATATATATATATATATATATATATAATAGGGAGAGAGAAAGGGATGGAGCGGCCAAAGGTTTCGGGTCTGAGAACAAATGCTACAGGGCTGAAGGGGTCGGGTCTTAGCAACTTTTGCTAAGTTGCTGTTGGGCGGGTCTCTGGAAGCAAGTGCTTAAAGAGGTGGGCGGTCCTTTATAAGTTAGCAAGTTTGCTAAAGGAATGGAGCAAGTTGCAGCAAGTTTGCTAGGATGGGAATAGCAAATTACTAAGGGAATAGCAAATTCTGTGCTAATGAAGTGGTTTGACTTATGTTATTATTATTATTATTATTATTATTAAATTAGTAAATTTCTTATTTAATTATTCTTATACTTTCTTTTCTTTTCCTTTCTAAATATATATATACATATATATATTTGTGTATACATATATATTATATATATACTCATAAGAAAATTCATGGATTAGAATAATGTACACCATTAGGCTAGCAACTGCTCAAGGGGTCTCCTACATAAAATAAATTCCGAAAAATTCCTGATGGTCCCATAAATCATCTAAGTGCCCGAACACCTAAAATAAAAATTATTAAAAATCTATTTCTCCTATTTAGACCTAATTAATACAATTTAATTAATAATAATAAATAAAAAGGGGTATATACGATTTTTTAGGAAGGGGGTTTTACATTCTACCCAAATTATAAAAATTTCGTCCTCGAAATTAAAATTAAGCCACGATAGAATGCAAGGATGGGATAAGATATAAATTAATAATGTAAATTCATACCTTGGTCTGCGAATAGGTTCGGAAAACGCTTGCGCATGTCGTCCTCGCGCTCCCAAGTTGATTCTCCTGGCGCGCCATGCCTCCATGCTACGCAAACTAAGGGAATAGGCTGGTTCCTCAATACTTTCTCTCGATGATCAAGGATTCCCACGGGTTGCTCTTGGTAAGACAAGCTCGGCCCAATGGTGATCTCTGAATGGTCGAGAACATGACTGTTGTCTGCCACATATCGCCTGAGCTGCGACACATGGAATACGTCATGTACTCCCTCCAGTGAATATGGTAGCACAAGTCGATATGCCACCTCTCCAACTCTCTCGAGCACGTCAAATGGTCCAATATACCTTGGACTCAACTTACCGTGCCCTCTGAATCGGATGGTGCCTCTGGTCGGTGATATCCTCAAGAAGACGTGATCGCCCTCTTTGAACTCCAAGGGACGACGATGAAGGTCTGCCTACTGCTTCTGCCTGTCTTGGCTGCTCGCAAGTGTCCCTGAATCTTCTTGACTGTTTCTACAGTGTTGACCACCAACTCGGGTCCCAAAATCTGACGTTCTCCCACGTCACTCCAACACACAGGAGACCTACATTTTCTTCCATACAAGGCTTCAAACGGAGCCATCTGAATACTCGCTTGATAGCTATTGTTGTAAGAAAATTCTACAAGATGTAGGTGGTCCTCCCATTATCCTCCGAAGTCTAACATGCAAGCCCTCAATATGTCCTCCAAGGTCTGAATAGTACGCTCTGACTGCCCATCTGTCTGCGGGTGGTAAGATGTACTGAACTTCAGACCAGTACCAAGACTCTCTTGCATGCTCCTCCAAAAGTGCGATATGAAGCGCGAATCTCTGTCCGATACAATGCTGACTGGTATGCCGTGCAATCTCATGATCTGCCTCATATATAAGTCAGCTAAAGCTTCTGTAGACTGACCCACTCTAAAAGGTATAAAATGGGCTGACTTGGTGAGTCGGTCCACTATTACCCACACTGCATCTCTCCCACTTGGACTCTTGGGAAAACCTGTGATGAAGTCCATAGTGATGTGCTTCCACTTCCACTCTGGAATCGGGAGTAGTTGCAATAATCCTGCTGTCCTCTGGTGCTCCGCCTTCACTTGTTGACATACCAAACATTTAGCTACAAAGCGAGCTATCTCTCTCTTTATTCTATGACACCAGAAGTGTTGTCGTAAGTCACGATACATCTTGGTGCCTCCAGGATGAATAGAATAAATCGAACTATGAGCCTCTGCCATCAGCTCCTGTCGAATCTCTCCATTTGGAACATAAAGACGATCACCACATCGTAATGTCCCATCCTCGTGAATGCGCAATCCTGTCTGCTCTCCAACCTCTGTCCTTTCCTTCAGTCTCCGAAATCTGGCATCTGTAGGCAAAGATGCCTTAATCCTCTCTACCAATGATGATTATATTTGCAAGTTGGCTAGTGTCCCATCTGCTCCGGGTAGTATCACTTCAATGCCAAGCTCTTGCAAGTCCTCCAATAATTCTCTCTGTGCTGTCAAGAAGTAAGCTGCTGGTTTCCGGCTTAACGCGTCTGCTACCACGTTAGCCTTGCCTGGATGATAATGTAGCTCTATCTCAAAATCTTTCATCAACTCGAGCCATCGATGTTGCCTCATATTTAACTCCTTCTGCGTGAAGACGTACTTGAGGCTCTTGTGGTCTGTATAGATCTCCACTCGTTCCCCATATAAGTAATGTCTCCATAGCTTCAAAGCAAATACAACGGCTGCAAGTTCCAAGTCATGAGTTGGATAATTCTTCTCATGTAATCGTAACTGCCTAGATGCATATGCAATCACCTTGCCATGCTGCATCAATACACATCCTAAGCCTTTTCCTGATGCGTCACTGTATATCACATATCCTCCTGATCCTGACGGAATCGTCAATACTGGTGCTGTAGTCAGTCGCTTCTTCAACTCTTCGAAGGCTGCTTGACACTCGTCATTCCATATAAATTCTTGGTCCTTACCAGTCAAACGAGTCATAGGTGTCGCTATTCTTGAGAAGTTTTCCACGAACCGTCGGTAATATCCCACAAGTCCAAGGAAACTCCTCATCTCTGCTGCTGATTTAGGAACAGGCCATGTCTCAACTGCTGAGATCTTCTCTGGATCAACAGAAATACCATCTCCTGTAACAACATATCCAAGAAATGAAACTCTGTCCAAGAAGAACTCACATTTGCTGAGTTTAGCATATAACTGCTCTCTCCTCAAAGTCTCTAGAATAATCCGCAGGTGCTCCTCGTGCTCCTCGTGGCTCTTCGAATAGACAAGTATATCATCTATGAAGACGACCACGAACTGGTCCAAGTACTGGTGGAAGACTCGATTCATCAAGTCCATGAAGATCGTTGGAGCATTGGTCAATCCAAATGGCATGACCAAAAACTCGTAGTGCCCATATCTTGTTCTGAATTCGGTCTTCGGAATATCCTGCTTCCGTACCTTCACTTGGTGATATCCCGATCTCAGATCTATCTTCGAGAATACCTTAGCTCCACTGAGTTGATCAAACAGGTCATCAATGCGTGGCAATGGATATTTGTTCTTCACTGTTACTGCATTCAAGGCTCTGTAGTCAATGCACATACGCACTGACCCATCCTTCTTGGGTACAAACAACACTGGTGCTCCCCAGGGTGATGCACTCGGTCGGATGAAACCTTTCTCCTCTAGCTCTTTTAATTGTGCCTTCAGCTCGTCCATCTCCTTCTTCGCCAGTCTGTAAACATGCGATGCTATAGGTGCTGCTCCGGGTGCTAGTTCAATTGAAAACTCTACGTCTCTGTCTGGGGATAGTCCTGGCAAATCCTCTGGAAAGACGTCTAGAAATTCTGAAATAATGGGATGATAGACAAAATCGTCCATTGCGAGCTGCATACCATCAAGAATTTCTGTGGATCCTCGGGCAAACTCAAGTTCAGGCTGGTCTGGTACCTTAAAAAGAATGCTTCCTCTAAAGCAATCGAAGAAAGCATGGTACTTGCTTAGCCAGTCCATTCCAAGCACAATGTCAAAAGACGGCATAGGAAGGACTAAGAGTTGGGCATTCATCTCTCTGCCACGTATCACTATAGGGCCCGGTCTACAAACTCGACTAACTGGTACAACTCCTCCTCCGGTTAGAATTCTAACACAACTAGATAAAGGTGTAGAAGCAATGTTGTGTTTGGCAATAAAACTAGATGATATGAATGAGTGGGTGGCTCCCGTATCAAATAATGTCACAGCAGGAAAAGTAAAAGCAAGGGTAATACCTGCTATGACATCCACCTCATGATCCATGTCATCTACCTCCAATGCAAAAGCTTGCCCGTTCCTCTGCGGCTGTCCATATCCGGTCCTCATATACTGCTCCTCCTGAGTGGGTAACGATGGTCCTCTCTGAAATCCTCCTGCTACTGGGGGTCGAGGTGCTCCCGGTCCGGTCATCTGCTAGGCTGGCTTCGGTGCTGGAAACGCTAGTCTCTGTGCTGGCGGTGGTAGTATCAATGTCTGCTGTTTTGGACAGTCTCTCGCCATGTGCTGTCCAGAGCCACATCGTAAACACTGTCCCAAGCGACCTCGATAATCCCTTAAAATATGTCCGATTTTTCCACAATAATTATATTAGGGTTTCTCCGGAATCTGGTATGGTCCGGCTCTGTGTTGCTGATGCTGCTGTGCCAAGGGACGTCTGATAGGTCCCCCCTGTTGTGTCCTGGCTGGTCCCTGCTGTATCCTTGCTGATCCTTGTTGTGTCCTCAGATGTCCTCTTTTTCCTCTGCTAATGGTTTCCTGAAATCTGGCCTCTGTCAGAAGTTCAGCATAAGAGACTCGAGACTGCGAGCTTGTATAATGTTGTAGCTCCTGGGTCAGTCCTCGATGAAACCTCTTAGCCTTAGCCAAGTCATTTGGTATCAAAGCAGCGCCATATTTGCTGAGTCGACTAAACTCGGCATCATACTCGTCCACTGTTCGGTTCTTCTGCTCCAAGTGAAGAAACTGATCATACAAGGTGTCCCTGACAGTGTCCGGGAAGTACTTTCCCTCAAAGCACTCCAAGAACTGCTCCCAAGTCTGGTAAGTACCCAACTGGCGCTCCATGGATTCCCACCAGTGATGAGCATTACCATCTAGAAGCGTCCGTACACCCGTCATCCATAGGTCCGTAGGTAACTGCGATGCCTCCAGTAGCTTCTGCGTGTGAGTGATCCAGTTGGTAGTCTCCTCCGGGTTCTCAGTGCCCTTGTACTGCCTTGCACCCATCTGAACAAAATCCTTTACTGATCCAACCCTAGCTCGAGGTACTGGAGCTAGTGCTTGGGCTGGTACAGTAGCCTGTGCAGCCATCCTCTCCAGGGCTGCCAAAAATTCTTGCCTCTGCTCGGCTGCCTGCTGCCTCTGTTCCTGTATCATTATCTGAAAGAATTAGAACATCTGCGCTTGGCCATCTTGCGGTACTAGGACAGGTGGAAGGTTCCCAATAGGTGAAGCGGGAAGATCAGATGTAACTGGAGTGTGAGTCTGTCCATCTGGCCCGGAAGCCTAGGAATCGTTGGGGTCCCTCCTTGAGTCTGACCATTGACTCCAGAAGTTGTGTCGCCATTGGCGGTAGTACATCCATTTTGCAAATCCATCTCTCTGCAGTTGATGTACGAAACGATTAGAAAAAGTACAGGAATCAAACAGGATGCAAGTATTAAATAGGAAGGATGAATTTCAATCAAGCGTGGATGAGATCCTTACACTCTATTCCTATACGCAGGCTTGTTCGGTACAGTTACGTAACCGAGACAATATATTCTTGACCTGCATGGGCCACCACAAAAACATGTCACGCCCCAGTCCCAAAATACGTAGGACTAGGAATACGTAACACGCCAGCCATATGTATATGAACTCCAATATATGGAAACCATATACACACGTACGCTGTACATGAATATCCAATCCACTGTGGTAATATATGTCACAACAAGTCACACGCAGTTCTATATCTCATCCACAGCACAAATAATAGAATAATGGAAATCAATAACTGAATATCAAAGAAGCAGTCTCAAATAGTAATCTCAAAGTGTGATAGTCGGGTGGAAACAAATACACTGTAATTCGACTATAATAAACTACTAAAGAGAGAAGAGAATAAACTCTAATATAAGAATAAATGTCTAGAAAAGAATAGCAACTAAAATCTCTAAACAGCTGCAATGAATCACATATAATCAGAAGGTAAGATCGTCTCAGACTGATAGGTAGCGTCAGGTCCAGGTCCATACTCCTACGGGTACTCCTGCTCATCTATATCTGGAAAGGGACCAGGTCCTCAGAGGGACGTAACAAGATACAAAAAGCACATGCCAATAAAGTACTGAAAATAAACATCCATTGGGGTCGCCTAACCATCTATGTGAATGCAGTTTGAGAACAACTTTCCACTAAGTGGGCTATCTGGCTGAAAACTGGGATTGACATGACTCTCTCGGAGAACCAGGGGCCTCAAAGGCATGTCGTCTTTTGAACGGCAGAGGCCCGCCAAGTAGTATAGGGGTCATCACCGCCCGTATCTCCAGCGGAGCTTCCGGATTACAGAAGAAAAGTGTAAAGGAGCCCAAATGCCTTACTTGTTGTTCTCCCCACCCAATGCTCTAAGCATGTCATGTCCATGACACGATAAACCTCTAATAACCGCCAGGTCTACTAGCATGCAAAGTTTCTATTGGCAGTTATCCCTATCCGTCGCACGACCTATACGTACCGGTGGCCAGCCGAGTACGCAAGCCCGTGTCCTACATGTGACTCACACTCGTGTAAGAATAGTGTCATGGCCAATGAAACATAAATGCCTCATGAAGATGGGGTAGTCTCATAAAGTAGGTCCAATGCATATATATAAATAAAAACATAGTACGACGACACCGTCGTTGCACCCAAGTTTTCTTGGACGCACAGTTTATATAGCAGTTAAAATAAATGAACTAAATAAACAGAAAATAAATATGCATGCCTCATATGGAATGTAAATACAGTACAATGGCAAGGTATACTTGCCTGGTAGGAAATCTGTAAAGTGTACGCGCCCAAATGTCAAGGACACGAAACCTGGAACTAAGGACTCCGAACAAACGTCTCCGGATGCTGAAATAAACATCACCAACGTTTCCGGAATGAGCAAAATAGCTAAAAAACATATCACTTTCGTCCAATTTGGACACAGGGGCAAAACGGTAATTTTGGGCAAAAGTGGGGTCCACATATGGTCCACTTTGCACCAAAAAGTGTGCCGAGGGTAACAGTCTCTAAATGGGACAAACTATAGGTCAAACAACTCTAAATGTCAATACGGACCCAATGGTATGTCCAAATATGGATTCCGATGGGCCGAACAAAATTTTGTCCAAAAAGTCAACTGTAGGGCCCGCCAATTGGCAATTTGGTCAACCATCTCAGAATTGCATAAAAATTGGGTCACAGGACCAGCGCGTTACCACGAGTCCAGTAGCGCAAGTTTCGTCGCAATCTGACAAGCATGCACAAAATACGCGTGAGTTCAACAAAAGTTGCGACACGGAGTGTGTCCGCGGATACGGCCTGATTCTGGTGCGCATACGCGTCCGAATCAGTCTCCACAAATTTTTACGTGTTCGATTACGCTGCGTGCACCGTTCGGTACACTTGGTACACGGTGGGGCGGTCCCGTTTGGCGGGGCGCACTCCGTTTTCCAACTTTTGGAAATCTAGAAAAAGTGGGTTCGCGCAGTTTTGTGACGAATTTAATTATGTCCACAGCAACTAATAACATAGGGTTATTTAACAGAAAATAAACTAGGTCAAGTGTTCTACATGTATCAAAAAGAATTACCGAATCCGGATCTCTGTGGTGGGAGATACGAACTCGGCAATATGGGTGGTCACCGCAGTTTTCTGCGATCCCAGAATTGGGTCTGCTCGTGCCCACTTTGGACGCTATTTTTCGCCTAGGGGTACACGTTTTCCAAGGTTAGCTATAATACAAATATGGAAGAGGGTTAAGGGGTGAGCATACCGGTGAAGACGGAATGGCGTTTAGTTGAGCGAGTCGACGGGAAATAATTCTGGAACGAAGGTGTCTCGTGTGGGAATCTGCAGTGCGCGAGGTCGGAGTCGTCGGGATGGTTTGGACGGCTTGGCGGGGCTCTCTGGCTGCGGTGACGGCTCTAGATGAGAAGAGGAGGTCTGGATATTTTAGGTTAGGGTTTTTGAAATATATATATATATATATATATATATATATATATATATATATATATATATATATATATATATTTAATAGGGAGAGAGAAAGGGATGGAGTAGCCAAAGGTTTCGGGTCTGAGAACGAATGCTACAGGGCTGAAGGGGTCGGGTCTTAGCAACTTTTGCTAAGTTGCTGTTGGGCGGGTCTCTGGGAGCAAGTGCTTAAAGAGGTGGGCGGTCCTTTATAAGTTAGCAAGTTTGCTAAAGGAATGGAGCAAGTTGCAGCAAGTTTGCTAGGATGGGAATAGCAAATTACTAAGGGAATAGCAAATTCTGTGCTAATGAAGTGGTTTGACTTATGTTATTATTATTATTATTATTATTATTATTAAATTAGTAAATTTCTTATTTAATTATTCTTATACTTTTTTTTCTTTTCCTTTCTAAATATATATATACATATATATATATATTTGTGTATACATATATATTATATATATACTCATAAGAAAATTCATGGATTAGAATAACGCACACCATTAGGCTAGCAACTGCTCAAGGGGTCTCCTACATGAAATAAATTTCGAAAAATTCATGATGGTCCCATAAATCATCTAAGTTCCCGAACACCTAAAATAAAAATTATTAAAAATCTATTTCTCCTATTTAGACCTAATTCCTACAATTTAATTAATAATAATAAATAAAAAGGGGTATATACGATTTTCTAGGAAGGGGAACCAATCAACACTTAGCTAAGGACTGTTCTCAGCATCGAGAGAAAGTATTGATGATTCATCAATCAGCCACATCAGCACCAGCCGGAGCACCACAGGAAGAAGTTGCAAAGAAGTCTCTGTCACGCCCCAGTCCCAAAAATATGTAGGACTAGGACACGTAATCATGCCAGCCGCATGGATATGGCAACTCCAATATATGGAAACCAAATCCATACGTACGCTGTAGTATGAATATAAATCCACAAGTGGTAAAGAATGTAATACAAGTCACAGGGTAAAATTTAAATCTCATCCACCAAAATCATATAGAAATAAATAACCAGTGTCTATGAAACTAGATCTCAACAAGAAGTATCTAAAGATGATAGTTGGATGGAAACAAATCCACTACCAACTCGAATGGGAAAAGTAAATACAATATCAGTACAACTCACTCAAACAATAAGTACCAGCTACCAATCATGGCTCGAAGAGAAGACATCCACGAAGCATCTATTCCTTCCAAATCTGTGCTCCTACAAATATCAAGAACAGGTACACCTGACAGCGGACCAGGTCCTCAGAGGGACATAACAAGTATACTTAAACACATGCCAATAAAGTACTGAAAATAAACATCCATTGGGGTTGCCTAACCATCTATGTGAATGCAGTTAAGAACACATTTCCCCACAAGTGAGCTATCTGGCTGAAAACTGGGATTTGGCATGGTTCTCTTTTGAAGAGCCAGGGGCCTAAAAGGCACATCGTCTTTTGAACGCCGGTGGCCCGCCTGATAGTACATAATATATAGGGGTCATCATCACCCGTATCTCCAGCGGAGAATCTGGGCTTCACAGAAAAAGTGTAAAGGAGCTCAAATGCGGTACTTGTTGTTCTCCCCACCCCATGCTCTAAGCATGTCACATCCATGACACGATTTGGTCCATAGCCTATTCTTAGTACCCTAGCCCAATCCTGCAACCAAACAAGGACAAGGATGGGTCCACCGTACTACAATAAGCTATGTCCCTGGACCTCTAATAACTGCCAAGTCTACTAGCATGCAATATTTCTAACAGCAGTTATTCCTAACGCACGGCCCACATGTACAGGAGGCCAGACCTGTCACGCAGTCCGTGATCTATATGAGACTCACACTCGTGTAACCACTGTGTCACGGCCAATGAACCTAATGGTGCTACATGATAATGGGGTAGTCTCATGAACAAAGTCAATGCAAATACATAAATAAAACCATATCGCGACGTCACCGTCGCGAGCATTTTATATAACAGTTAAAATATATGAAAAGACAGAAAATAAATATGCATGCAATATATGGAATAAAAATAACAGTACAATGGCAAGGTATACTTGCCTGGCAAGAAACTGCAAAATGTCACGTCCAGATGTCCAATACACAGGACCAGAAGCTATGGCCTCAGAACAAATATCTCCGGATGCTGAAATAGATATCACCAACGTTTCTAGAATGAGCAAAATAGCTAAAAAGCACTTCCCTTTCGTCCAATTTGGACACAGGGGCAAAACGGTAATTTCGGGTAAAAATGGGGTCCACGTGTGGGCCACTTTGGACCGAAAAGTGTGCCGAGGATAACAGTCTCTAAATGGGACAAACTATAGGTCAAACAACTCTAGATATCAATACGAACCCAACGGTATATCCAAATTTGGATTCCGATGAGCCGAACAAAATTTGGTCCAAAAGTCAACTGTAGGGCCCGCCAATTGGCGATCTGGTCAACCGTCTCAGAAATGCGTGAAAATTGGGTCACAGGACCAGCGCGTTACCACGAGTCCAGTGGCACAAGTTTTGTCACAATCTGATAAGCGTGCACAAAATACTCGCGAGTTCCACAAAAGTGGCGACACGAAATGTGTCCGCGGATACGGCCTGATTCCGGCGCGGACACGCGTCCGAATCAGTCCCCACAAATTTTCACGTGTCCGATTATGCTGTGTGCACCATTCGGTACACTTGGCACACGGCGGGGCGGTCCCGTTTGGCGGGGCGCGCTCTGATCTCCAACTTTTGGAAAACCGGAAAAAGTGGGTGCCCGCAGTTTTGTGACGAATATAATTCTGTCCACAGCGACTAATAGCACAACGTTATTATACAGAAAATAAACTAGGTCATGTAATCTACAAGTATCAAAAAGAATCATCGAATTCGGATCTCTGTGGTGGGAGATACGAACTCGGCAATATGGATGGTCAATCTGGAATTCTGCGATTGCAGAATTCTGTCTGCTCGCGCTGACTTGGGCGCTGTTTTACACCTAGGGACACACGTTTTCCGAGGTTGACTATAAAACAAATACTGGAGAGGGTTGAGGGAAGATCATACCTATGAAAATGGAACAGCGTTTGGATGAGCGAGTCAACGGAAAAATACGCCGGAGCGAAGGTGCCTCGAGTGGGAGACTGCAGTTCGCGATGTCGGCGTCGATGGGATGATTGGATGGCTTGGGAAGGCTTCTCTAGCTGTGGTGACGGCTCTAGATGGGAAGAAGAAGTCTGGAGTTTCTAGGTTAGGATTTTTTTGAGAGCTATTATATATATATATATTATATATTAAGAAGAGAGAGAAGGTGGAGCGGATGTTTCCGCGGGTGAAGGGCCGCTGAGGTAAATGGGCGGATCTTATGCAAGGGCTGAATTGAATAGGCGGGCTAATGCCAGCAGCAAGATTGCTGAAGTGAATTAACAAAGGGAGTGGCCGGTCTTAGCAACAGCAGGTTGCTAGGGGGAATAGTAAACAAAGTAGTAACTTTGTTAATATTATTATTATTAGTATTATTAATTTCTTATTTTCTTTTCTTTTCTTTTCCTTTCTCTCTTTATAAAATATATATACATATATATATATTTGTATATACATGTATATATATATACTCATAAGAAAATTTATAGCTTAGGGTAATGCACATCGTTAGGCTAGCAACAGCTCAAGGGGTCTCCTACATGGAATAAATTCCGAAAAATTTCTGATGGTCCCATAAGTCCTCTAAGTGTCCGAACACCTAACATAAAAATTATTAAAAATCTATTTCTCCTATTTAGACCTAATTACTATAATTTAATTAATAATTAATAATTAAAAGGATATATACGATTTTCTAGGAAGGGGGTTTTACATTCTACCCAACTTGTAAAAATTTCGTCCTCGAAATTAGAATTAAGCCACGATAGAATGCAATGATGGTATAAGATTTGTATTGTTTAAAATGCAAGACTAGGTTTAAAGGGGTGGGCGATGTTGCACGTTGCACATCCCGAAGAAAAAAAAAATCATGGAAAAATCCATATGAGCGAAAAATAGGTTTCTTCATGTGTCATGTCCAATGGTGTGGACACATAAATACTCTTTTGCATAAAAGCGTCCAACAATTGGAAAATTGCACAAAGATGAGAATTGGATGATGGGCATGTCTAGGATAAGGGTGTAGAATTTGTAGGAAGGCAGTGGCTAGTGTAGTGCTCCAATTATCGGAGCACGGTAAGGCGTGTCAAGTGATATCATATTGTAAAACTAAATAAAATATCGTGTTCTATTTCTAAGTGGATTCGTGCTAGCCTCAGTCTCACTATCTAAGCCGAGTAGGTCAAATTCCTAGGTGAGGGGGTTTTACAATTCAGCCAACTTAAGACAATGTCGTCCTCAAAATTGAAATAAGGCAAAATCGGTTAATCCTTTATGTACAATAAGGCAAGTCAGTCACAATCTTCTTGTGATAACTAAAATCCTATTCATATCCATTGCAATCATTTCTAGGTTAGGATGACCACTGCTCCAATCAAAATTTAACCTATGGTTATCTCTTCTCCCCTTGTTTCAAATTATCCATATCCACATAACATCTCCAAGATTTACATACTCATATAACTTTTACCTCACGATCTCTAACTATCATAATCTCCTTTAGAAGTGGTTTGAGTCCAATATATTCCCATTTTTACTTATAAAATTTTGTATGCCTCAACTCTTTAATTCCATTCACATCCTCATTATTTCAAATAGGTCGTCCAACCAAAATTTTAATTCTTAATTCAATTCACCAAATTGAAAAATAATTTAAATGCAGTCCACCAATATTCAAGTCTGAATTTCTATATTTATCCTTTAAATTCAAATTGGTGATTCTACCTTCATTGTTCAGAAATTTAACTCATGCACTTAAGGTATAAATATTGGGTCCTTAATATCAATTCATTGATCCTCATCATCTTAGTCATCCTTCTAAATTTCTCAAAATTACAATGACTTGAATCTCCCAATCTAATCTTACTTGCTCACAATCTAAAAGAAATTCCTCCCGAGTTGGCAATGCACTACTACCCAACTTAGAATTTATCCACCTATCACCTAAGGCTATATACCTTAAGAAAATATCCCTTAATTTATTTACTCATGTCGTTCAATCCTCGAAACTTCAACGCCGATCATATCACATATGATATGTCCTTAATTACGAAAGAATAATCCTCAAGTATGTGATTGGCCTATGGGGTATATCTAGTACTCTCTGTGTATCAAACTTTATACCCAGCACGAGATTTCATCTTTCCGAGATAAGGGAAGACGAAGGTCAATAATAAAGAGTTCAAGGGCAGCGTAATAGAATAGAAGTATTGGGATCAAGGCGTTTAAAGAATTCAATTGGGAATTGTCAAAGCAGTTGTGGATTGAAATCCTATTTTTGGTAATTTTCTATTTACATGCTCGTATCAGTACAGTTATGTAACCGATACGATGTGTCAGACACAAAAATATGTCTAGGGCAAGTATATTCGTCTACTAATTACTATATATCTCAATCCACGTAAAGTAGTTATGCGAAGGGCGAACCAAGTGCACTAAGGTTGATCAGACCGTAATACACTGATTCTGAAATGCATTATTGTGGGCGCCCACTAATACATATGTAGTGAACAAGCTTGATAAAGAATAAGCTTGCAAAAAACTAGGCTATAATAGCAGCATAAATCAAGGTAGTACAGCAAATATGAATACGCTAGATTATGATGAAAGAAGGTTCATAACAATTCAAGTTCACAAAAACAAAAGCAAAATAAGCAATAATAATGAAAGACTACACAATTTCTACAGTTGTCATATTAATTCCTTGTCTAAGTCGATAGTCGACAAAGTAGGGGTGTGAGCCTCTAAGTTCTATAGTCTGAATAAACACTATCATCTTATGTTAGCATACAATTAATGCCATTCAGTTACACTTCATCAATGGATCACAAGGGCTATATAATACTAGGTGGTGAGGTATATTACCCAACTTATAAAAAATTAAACTAATACGGTGACAGTCTTAAGAGGGTCCTACACAATAATCTTGCACATGTAAATAAAACAGAGACTCTTTATTAGGGTATATGAGGAAAAATCTTGGTATTGATTAGGGTATCCTTTTTATGTAGGTAATGGTCATCCTAAGTCTTAATCATAGTGCTCATAGAACATGTATCAATAGTAAGGATAGAAGAGTTACTGGCCGTTTAAGGGAAAATGGAATATAACTCGTATTGAGGTGTGGTACAAGTTACACAATTTAAAACTAAGGGATAAGCACCAGGTCTCAATCTACAAGAATAACTTAACTATCAAGTTCTAACTACCAAGCATAAAAAATTTCACATTCAAGGCTACAACTATAATCCTAGCAAACTATGAGCCCTTAACAAAGAATAAATTTACTTGGCCTACTATCCGAAGTGTCAGATGGCACGAGTTAAAAGATGAAGAGAAGAAACGTAATTAGCCGTCGCAAAATAGCGAGCGCTATGGTCGCAGGGAAACAATATATAAAATAAATATAGAGGGCTCTAGATAGCATCATGGTTCTCTAAGGGGAGTGAGGTGTTAGTTGCTATGTTCGGGGTATGATCAAGGGAGAAGTGTTGATTACATTCCTCTAGGCTCCCTAGGGTGCTGTCTACTAATAACAAGACAATGATATAATTTTATAGTTCCAATATCATCTAACTATGAAGGTTAGGTTCAGTCCAAACATTAAGTTTTTGTTTTCTATGGGTTCCTCAATGCTAGGGGCAACCATTATGGTAAACTTCTAACTAACTCTAGTAATGTCTATACTACTCTTAAGTCTTCATAATATATCATGGGTAATGGTAAACCAATTCTAAAGGTAAGGAATTCTAGGGTTTACTAGATATTCTAAACTTAGTGGTGTGTCTATATTCTCGTTGTATTCTTAATAGGTGTGCTACTCTAATTATCATCTAACAACAGAAACTTCTATATTCTAGGAGAAGGCTATACTTAAAGAACTATTAGGGAAGCACAAGATTCAAGCAGGATGCATTTGTTCAAAATAGAACAGAGAGGAGGAAGATGAATCATAGTCAATTGTGGATGAGATCCTATTTTCTAGTCCTAGGTGCAGGCTTGTTCGGTACAATAACGTAACCGAGACAATATGCTCTTGACCTGCATGGGCCACCACAAAAACATGTCACGCCCCAGTCCAAAAATACGTAGGACTAGGACACGTAATCATGCCAGCCGCATGGATATGGCAACTCCAATATATGGAAACCAAATCCATACGTACGCTGTAGTATGAATATAAATCCACAAGTGGTAAAGAATGTAATACAAGTCACAGGGTAAAATCTAAATCTCATCCACCAAAATCATATAGAAATAAATAACCTGTGTCTATGAAACTAGATCTCAACAAGAAGTATCTAAAGATGATAGTTGGATGGAAACAAATCCACTACCAACTCGAATGGGAAAAGTAAATACAATATCAGTACAACTCACTCAAACAATAAGTACCAGCTACCAATCACGGCTCGAAGAGAAGACATCCACGAAGCATCTATTCCTTCCAAATCTGTGCTCCTACAAATACTCAAGAACAGGTACACCTGGCAGCGGACCAGGTCCTCAGAGGGACATAACAAGTATACTTAAACACATGCCAATAAAGTACTGAAAATAAACATCCATTGGGGTCGCCTAACCATCTATGTGAATGCAGTTAAGAACACTATCACGCCCCAGTTCCAAAATGTCAGAAACTAGGCCACGTGTCACTGGCCAGCTGACACGTCACTAAGGGCTTAATCCATTTTGAATGGACCCAAAGAAACGTGCTACGCTGTCCTAAAATACTACAAATATAACACAGTCAAATCTATCTCATCCACAGGAAAATGTCAGAAAAACAAGTGCTGAATATATATAATCTGAGTCTGATACAGTACACAACTGGTGAGAATACAAGCCTACTACAAAAACTGATAATAGCGCAGAAAAATTAGATAGACTAAGTAGCGTCTATCTGAGCAAAACATCTCCATCTCCAGGTAGCAGCATCTAGGGTCAAGCCTACTCTGAGGGTGTCTCCTCGAGCTCCTCCTCGGTAGCACATCTGGCCTCCTGATCAAGCCCGTACACTGTGGGGTAGAAAGCCTCGTCTAGATCTGGCAGGGAACCAGGTCCTCAGTGGGACGTAACAAGATACAGGAAATGATATGCCATGTATGTAAATACTGAATAAAGAAAATAAATATAGGGTGCTAACCATACTAAGTGAACATGCAAGTAAAGATCCAGTAGTACGCATGGGAATGTGTGGCTAGACATACGCTGACGTAATTCACCAATCGTGGCGACTGGCTAGTATAGGCGTCGTATGCCCCCGACTCAGGGAACTCTGCAATCGACCATCTCTGATACGAAGGTATAAAACATTATTGGAGGGGGTGTCCCATACGTCCACTAGTTATCTTTCCCATCCCCATGAAACTAAATGTCAAGTCGTACATTTCCTGAGTTATTCTAATCCGTGATGCGGGTCATACGTACTGGTAGCTAATCACATACGCAGCTCGCATCCCAAAATGTAATGCAACCCTGTTGCGTGTTCCCGTGATAGGGTCTAGGAGAATATCAAAATACTCTCACAGCTGTTGGTGAGTCTGTAATGCTAAGTTATTTACCTAATCGTCAACGTATTAGTTGACTGTACCAGAGGCAGTCTCTGGTACTCATAGTATATGAATTGCAGGAACAAGAAGCATATAACAATATTTGAGGATTTAAACATTAAACTTGGCAAGGTATACTTGCCTACTCCCTGGTAATGTTGATAACCTGATTTCACAGTCAGGTTTGAAAGTGCTGGTGACAGGGGGTCACTGGCTGTGCTGAAGTTGGTTTCTGTTAAAACAGATAGGTTCGTGAATATCATAGATGTAATATAAAGCATATATATATATATACACATATATAATATAGATATATATATAGTAGGTATATATATAGATATATCAGTATATATAGTATATAAAGAACAGATAAAAGCAGGCATAAATATATAGTAGCAGGGTATATCCACTGCTATAGATAATATAGTATTTATCAGGGTGTATCCTCTGATTTATATAATATAATAATAAATAGTAATATTCAGGGTATATCCACTGAGATATAGGTAAATTGAAATGACAGTACAGAAATTTAATACGTATATATGTGCTGTACTAAATATTATTAGGGTCTATATACGACCACTGAATAATATATAATTAGGCTGTAATATCCAGCACAATATATAATATATAATATTAAATTGAAATGACATTTACAAGAATTAAAATATATAATATATAGATAAGCTGTATTATCCAGCTGGATATTAATATATACATATATAGATACTATATATATATATAGATATATATATATAAGTGCAGGAAATAAATGCAGAAAAATAAATAAAAGAAAAATGCATAGATAGTATAACATATAAATATGTTACATATACATATATATAGTATACATATTTATATATATATAAATATATACATATTTATATATATACTATAGACATATATATATAGAAATAAATGTATATATATATATCATAATATTATATAATATACATATTCATATACATATATAATAAATATATATGTATAGAATATATATAGAAATAAATGTATATATATATATATATATCATAATATTATATACATATACATATACATATATACATAATAAATATATATAGTAATAAATATATTTAGATATATATCTATAATATATATACAGTATAATATACTGTAATTATATATATAATTATACATATAAATGCATATACATATATATATATACATATATATACATATATATACATAAATTATATATATATAAACATGTATTAGAGATTATATACGTATTTATGAATAGTATAGGTATATATACCTTTACAGGTGGCGGGGGGGGTCCCACACGGTGTCGCCGGCGGGAGGACGGCGGCGGAGCTGGCCGGAGGCGGCCGGAGGAGCAGCAACAGTAGCAGTGGCTACTGGCAGCAGCAGCAGCAGCTTGCAGCTTGCGGGGGCTCTGGCCGGAGGAGCAGCAATAGTATAGGTATATATACTATGTATTTTACTATGTGTTTACTATGTTTTATATATATATATAAACTCAGCCTGTAGCCTGTGTGTCTCTCCCCACCCAATGTAATCACACATCTCATGTCCATGATGCACCATGTCCATGTCACGCACGATCATATCTAATGCAGCAAGTCATCTAATATCTATGAATATGATGTCTATGTCATAAAACATGTATCCTACACAGAATCACCATGAATATCTCAGGAAGATTCTGTCTCATGAATAGTGTCAAGTGTCCTGGGTTATAGTGTACTTGATAGGACAAATACGAGAATAAAGAGGGTCACAAATATCCATGTCTAGATGACAATACACAACTCCGCGTACGGTGTTGGCACCCGACTATAATCGGACGCTAAGTACGTCACACGGCCCTAGGTTAAGCATGCACAGCAATATAATAAAGCAAGGAAAATATATAATAATACTGCAGAGTTTGGCAAGGTACACTTGCCTGGGGTCCTGTTGCTGGTATGAATCAGAGTCCAAGTCACAGTCCAAATAGCCTATGTATTACAAATTTATCACGTCAAAAGATAATTTATTTTAATTTATTTAATTCTGGAATAATTACTCTAAAATCCTATTTTAATCTTATTATTCTGATTTTTATGTTAATTCCTAAATTTTGTCCAAAGAAACTAAATTTTATCAACTCGAGACTCATGGCACGCAAATCGAGGCGATCTGTTGACCAAAAAGTCAACCGACACAAACTCGACTTTCATGCATGATTTCCTGTAGATTTCAGCATCAAAAACATACTAGAATTTACGGCTCGTCCGAATTCAAATTCGTTTGGGAATTATGGCACATACAAATTTTGTATTGTGCACAGATGGTTAAATTCTAACCTAGAAGTTCTACAGAATTAACAGTATGTAAATACTTCAAATTAAATTCTGGAAAAATATATGTCGATGATCTCGATATTAGATTTCCGAAACTTTAAACGGTTCATGATTCTGATTCCGGGTTCTCCCGAAATTGCGAAAATATCGAAACACGTCTATTTTCGGACATACTGTGCTCTACGAATTTTCCAGAATTTAATACTAATAATTTTGTAAAATAAATTATATAATCAGAAAGCTAACCTCAATATCGTTCTAACGCAAGAAACTAGGCCTCGTTTGGAGTCCGGAGCTATGCGCAATGGCTTCTGGAAGATGAAGAAACCCTAGATGACAATTCTCCCAAATCTCTCTCTCTCTCTAAAATAATGAAATAATTAGGGTTATTATATTATATATATATATATATATAGATGTACCTGCGGCTGAATGGATATCTATAGGCTGACATGTGTCAGAATCTGATTGAATGGTTTTATTTATATTATTTATTTTTGATTTGCCTTTATCAAAACATTATTTAAGTCGTTTTAAATCTAAATAACTCAAAATAAACATTAAAAATAATCATAAAAATCTGGAAAAATTACAGAAAATATATTTTGAACCAAAAAACCTTAGAAAAATATTTGGGATAATTTTATATTCATAGATTTCCTACTATAATTAGGAGAAGCTCTAAAAATTAGTTTTGCCATAAAACTAAAAATAAATACTAACATTATTCCACAAATTCTGAAATAATTCCAGAAAATATATAATAATATTATAAACCTTAAAAAACAACGTGGGTCCATTTTATATTCCTGAGCTTGCACCATAAATTCTACAAGTCCTAAAAATTAGTTATTAGCCTAAATAACTCCCAATAAATACTAAAAATACTCAAAAAATTCCCAAAAACTTCTAGAAAATATATTTTATTATTTAGAACATAAAATAAAAGTTTGGGATATTTTTAATTATATTTGAATCTAAAATAAATTCTTGAAAATTCTAGAAAATTACAGAAAATTGTGAAAAATCCAAATTAAAAATTTCTAAAAAATCAGGGGATTACAATCTACCAAACTTATAAAAATTTCGTCCTCGAAATTAAAATTAAGCCATGGTAGAAGTCAAGGATGGTCTAAGATTTGTATTGGTTAAAATGCAATACTAGGTTTAACGGAGTGGACGATGTTGCACGTTGCACATTCCGAAAATCATGGGAGAAATTCACATGAGTGAAAATAGATTTTTTTCGTGTGTCATGTCCAATAGTGTGGACACCTAAATGCTCTTTTGCATAAAAGCACCCAACAATTGAAATATTGCACAAAGATAAAAATTGGAGGATAGGCATGTCTAGGACAAGGTATAGAATTTGTAGGAAGGCAGTGACTAGGGAAGTGCTCCAATTATCGAAGCAATGGTAAGGCGCGCCGAGGGATACCATGTTATAAAACTAAATAAAAAATGTCGTGTTCTATTCCTAAGTGGATTCGAGCTAGCCTTAGTCTCACTATCTAAGCCAAGTAGGTCTACTTCTTAGGTGAGGGGGTTTCACAATCCAGCCAACTTAAGACAATGTAGTCCTCAAAATTAAAATAAGGCATAATTTGTTAATCCTTCGTGTACATAAGGCAAGTCAATCGCAATCTCCTTGCGACAATTAAAATCCTAATCATATCCATTGTAATCACTTCTAGGTTAAGATGACCACTGATCCAATCAAATTCAACCTATGGTTATCTCTTCTCGCTTTTTTAAATTATCCATATCCAAATTTAAATTAAATCCATATATCATCTTCAAGATTTAAATACGCATATCAATTTTACCTCACGATCTCCAATTATCATAATCTCCTCTAGAAGTAATTCGAGTCCATTATTATTCCTATTTTCACTTATAAGTTTTTGTATGCTTCAACTTCTTAAATTCCATTCACATCCTTAATATTTCAAATAGGTAGTCCAACCATCAAGTTTTTTATTTTAACTCAAATCATCAACTTGAAAAAAAAATTAAAATGCAGTCCACCATTGTTCAAGTCTGAAATTTTATCTTTTTATCCTCTAAATTTCAAGTTGATGATTTTACCTTCATTGTTTAAATCATGTACTTAAGGTATAAATATTGGGTCCTCAATATCAATTCATTAATCCTCATCATCTTAGTCATTCTTCTAAAATTCTCAAAATTAAAATGGCTTGAACCTCTCCCAATTTAATCTTACTCGATCACAATCTAAAAGAAATTCCTCTCGAGTTGACAATGCACTACTATCCAACTTAGAATTTACCCATCTATCATATAAGGCTATATACCTTAAGAGAATATTCCTTAATATGTTTACTCATGTCATTCAATCCTCGAACTTCAATGCCGATCATATCATATATGATATGTCCTTAATTACGAAGAATAATCCTCAAGTATGTGATCGGCCTATGGGGTATATCTAGTATTCTCTGTGTATCAATTTATACCAAGCACGATGTTTCGTCTTTCCGAAATAAGGGAAGACGGAGACCAATAATAAAGAGTTCAAGGGCAGCGTAATAGAATAGAAGTATTGAGATCAAGGCATTTAAAGAATTCAATTGGGAATTTTCAAAGCAGTTGTGGATTGAAATCCTATTTTGGTAATCCTTTGTTTGCATGCTCGTATTAGTACAGTTATGTAACCGATATGATCTGCTCAGACATATCTAGAGGGTAAGTACAGGCGTCTACTAGTCAACTATATATCTCAATCCACGTAAAGTAGTCGTGTGAAGAGTGAACCAAAATGCACTAAGGTTGATCAGACCATAATACATTGATTCTGAATAGACAATTGTATTAGTGGGGTTGATCAGGCCCCAATAACACATATGTCATGAACAAGCTTGATAAAGAATAAGCTTGCAAAAACTAGGCTATAATATAGCAGCATAAGTCAAGGTAGTACAAAAATTATAAGTACACTAGATGATGATGAAAGGAGGTACAAATCAATTCGAGTTCACAAACAGAAACAAAATAAGCAACAATAATAAAAGACTCTACAATCTCTACAGTTATCATACAACTCCTTGTCTATGTCGCTAGTCGACCAAATGGGGGCAAGGACCTCTAAATTCTATCGTCTGAATAAATACTGTCGTCTTATGCAAGTCTAAAGTTGTGTCATCCTAAGTCACTTCATCAATAGGGCTAGGTGGTACTATGTTGTGAGGCATACTACCCAACTTATAAGAATTAAACTAATACTGTGACAGTCTTAAGAGGGTCCTGCAAAATAACCTTGCACATCTAAATAAAACAGAACTCTTATTAGGGTCTCCTATGGTATTACGTAAGTAATGGTCATCTTAAGTCTTAATCATAGTGCTCATAGGTCATGTGTCAATAGTGAGAATGGACAGGTTACTAGTCTCAAGGGAAAGGAAAGATAACTTGTATCGAGGTGGGGTACTAATTACGCGGTTCAAAGCTAAGGGGTAATCATTAGGTCACCATCTATAAGATTAACTCAAACTGTCAAGTTCTAACTACCAATCACATAATAAAAAGTTTAGAGTAACAACCAAAATAAACAATAAGAGGCGCATGAAAATCAAGGCAGGATGCAAGTCAAGAAATTAATTCAAATCCGATATAGATGTCAAGAACGATTCAAGCAAGTGGATGAGATCCAAAAACTTATTCTATCCTTATTGCAGGCTTGCTCGGTTCCTAAGTTGAAACCGAACAATTTAGTCGTCGACCTGCATGGGCCACCACAAAAACTATGTCACGCCCCAGTCCCAAAATATCGAGGGACTAGACATGTGGCAATGGCCAGCAGCACACACCGATGGACAAACCCAATTTAATGGATCCATCGGGGCGTACTTAAGCTGTAATACAATAATAATGGTCTAGATATACTAATCTCATCCACAGAAATGAATACAACAATATCAGAATCATAAAGCAAGATCAATCTCAATATGATATAAACTCGGGAAAATAATCCGATAATGAGTCTAATACATCTGTCAAGATACAAGAATAAAGATAACCACAGCAAATACCGAGTATGGGGAAAGCCTATACCCAGATGATACCCTCGGGGATCAATCGTCTACTGGATCTGGTACTGCTCCAGTGTCTGCTCCTGCTCCATCTTCTGCTAATGCTCCTGTCCCGTGTAACTCGGGGTCGATCTCGTCTGCTAGTCCTGGGGACAAAGTCCGGTATCCAGGTCCTCAGGGGACATAACAAGGTACATAAATCGATATGCCAAAATACAGTGTAATAGTAAATAAAATAAATAGGGTAAACTATATAACCATCTATGTAAAAATGCAATTTGAGAGCATCACTAAACTCAGGCTGAGACCACTACAAGCTCTGTGTCTTGGAGCCGGTAGCAGTGTTTACTATGTATTTTACTATGTGTTTACTATGTGTTTACTATGTTTTATATATATATATAAACTCAGCCTGTAGCCTGTGTGTCTCTCCCCACCCAATGTAATCACACATCTCATGTCCATGATGCACCATGTCCATGTCACGTACGATCATATCTAATGCAGCAAGTCATCTAATATCTATGAATATGATGTCTATGTCATAAAACATGTATCCTACACAGAATCACCATGAATATCTCAGGAAGATTCTGTCTCATGAATAGTGTCAAGTGTCCTGGGTTATAGTGTACTTGATAGGACAAATACGAGAATAAAGAGGGTCACAAATATCCATGTCTAGATGACAATACACAACTCCGCGTACGGTGTTGGCACCCGACTATAATCGGACGCTAAGTACGTCACACGGCCCTAGGTTAAGCATGCACAGCAATATAATAAAGCAAGAAAAATATATAATAATACTGCAGAGTTTGGCAAGGTACACTTGCCTGGGGTCCTGTTGCTGGTATGAATCAGAGTCCAAGTCACAGTCCAAATAGCCTATGTATTACAAATTTATCACGTCAAAAGATAATTTATTTTAATTTATTTAATTCTGGAATAATTACTCTAAAATCCTATTTTAATCTTATTATTCTGATTTTTATGTTAATTCCTAAATTTTGTCCAAAGAAACTGAATTTTATCAACTCGAGACTCATGGCACGCAAATCGAGGCGATCTGTTGACCAAAAAGTCAACCGACACAAACTCGACTTTCATGCATGATTTCCTGTAGATTTCAGCATCAAAAACATACTAGAATTTACGGCTCGTCCGAATTCAAATTCGTTTGGGAATTATGGCACATACAAATTTTGTATTATGCACCGATGGTTAAATTCTAACCTAGAAGTTCTACAGAATTAACAGTATGTAAATACTTCAAATTAAATTCTGGAAAAATATATGTCGATGATCTCGATATTAGATTTCTGAAACTTTAAACGGTTCGTGATTCTGATTCCGGGTTCTCCCAAAATTGCGAAAACATCGAAACACGTCTATTTTCGGACATGCTGTGCTCTACGAATTTTCCAGAATTTAATACTAATAATTTTGTAAAACAAATTATATAATCAGAAAGCTAACCTCAATATCGTTCTAACGCAAGAAACTAGGCCTCGTTTGGAGTCCGGAGCTATGCGCAATGGCTTCTGGAAGATGAAGAAACCCTAGATGACAATTCTCCCAAATCTCTCTCTCTCTCTAAAATAATGAGATAATTAGGATTATTATATTATATATATATATATATATATATATAGATGTACCTGCGGCTGAATGGATATCTATAGGCTGACATGTGTCAGAATCTGATTGAATGGTTTTATTTATATTATTTATTTTTGATTTGCCTTTATCAAAACATTATTTAAGTCGTTTTAAATCTAAATAACTCAAAATAAACATTAAAAATAATCATAAAAATCTGAAAAAATTACAGAAAATATATTTTGAACCAAAAAACCTTAGAAAAATATTTGGGATAATTTTATATTCATAGATTTCCTACTATAATTAGGAGAAGCTCTAAAAATTAGTTTTGCCATAAAACTAAAAATAAATACTAACATTATTCCACAAATTCTGAAATAATTCCAGAAAATATATAATAATATTATAAACCTTAGAAAATAACGTGGGTCCATTTTATATTCCTGAGCTTGCACCATAAATTCTACAAGTCCTAAAAATTAGTTATTAGCCTAAATAACTCCCAATAAATACTAAAAATACTCAGAAAATTCCCAAAAACTTCTAGAAAATATATTTTATTATTTAGAACATAAAATAAAAGTTTAGGATATTTTTAATTATATTTGAATCTAAAATAAATTCTTGAAAATTCTAGAAAATTACAGAAAATTGTGAAAAATCCAAATTAAAATTTTTTGAAAAATCAGGGGATTACACCTGATTTTCAGGAATTTTTAATTTGGATTTTTTCACATTTTTCTCGAATTTTCTGGAAATTTTCTGTAATTAAAACCTAGGCATTTGGAAATTAAATGATTTTTAATTACTATTAAATAATATTAAAATATTATAGAAATAATATTTTATGGTGTAAAATAAAAAATTGGACATAGGATAATTTTCTGTGAATTTATTGGACTCCGAAAATAGTTTAAAGCCCTAAAAACCAACGTAGAATTAAACCCAATTAAACCTGACTGAACCCGGTTCACTGAACCAAAATAAACCGAACCAACCCAGCTTAGCGGGTCGGGTCGGGTCAGATCCGAATCGAACCCGACCCGGACCCGAAACCCGGATTCCGAACCCTAATCCTAATTCGGGTCGAAAACACTGTTCCGACCCGGCGGCGCGCGAATATAACCCCCCCTCGACGTTCGTGACCTGCCGTAGCCGCCTTTCTCCATCTTCTCCTCTTTGCCGCAAAACCCTAAGTAGCCTCCGCTCAACCCCTCGCCGTCGATCTCCCCCGATAATCCCCTCCGCCTCCTGCCACCTCTTGGACCGCCACCAGCATCGACTTCCTCTCCCGACTCATCCCCGCCGATCACCGACTCCACAGACGACCCCCGCTCGACCACTTCTCCTCCGCCCTCAACCACCGAGCCACTCCCCGGCCGCCTTCCCAAGCCCCTCACCGACTGCGTCCACCTCTCCGCCTTATTCCTCCTTCTTCCCCACGTCGTTGCCTCGCCGCTCCTCGATAACCCCCTCACAGCCTTCACCCTCCCCGAGCTCCGCCGTCCCACAGCTCCTCGAGCCGCCGGAGCCAACGCCCTAGCCGCCCGACCTCCCCGCCGTGCAGTCCCGCTCCGCCGACAAGCCGACGAACCCGGAGCCCTAGCCGCAGCGCCGCCTCCAGCTAACAGAAACCCTAACCCTAACCTAGACGGACACAGTGGACACAGGACTCGGACACGACTCGGACACGAGAATTCTCAGTTTCTGGAGCCCTGTTCAGGTAACCCGTTCTCTCTCCTCGTGATTCTGTTTTCCGTTCTGTCAGTTGTGTCGCGTAGACTGTGTAACCCTCTCGATGTCTGTGCAACCCGCTCGGTGCGTCGCGTCCTGTGGTGATCGCAAATCGTGATCCAAAAATAGGAAAACCAACGCCCTGTTTTACCCCGGAACTGAGTGTGCCCTGCCAAATGGGACGACTTGGTCGCACGCGATCTTTACCGAAATATGCGCGTCATTGATACGGACGTGTGGGTTTTCGCAGAAGTTGATTTGGATGTGCGTGCACACCGGAATCAACGCGTATCCGCCGACAACGCCCAGTATCTACCTATTCTGGAACACGTCGTAACTTCGTGTACACACGTCGGATCGAGACAAAACTTGCGCCATCGGACTCATAGCAATACGCTGGTCCTGTGACCCAAGTTTGGTTCGATTCTAAGAACGTTGACAAAATCGCGTATCGTGGGCCCCGCGGCTCCACTTGACGGGCGATTTTGTGATCGGCTCATCGGAATCCAGTTCTGGAAGTTCCGTTGGGTTCGTATCATCGTTCCTGACTTATTGACACTAAGTTTGACAAATTGGAGACCTTTGACCCTGACACGTTTTTCGGTGCAAAGCGGCCCACATGTGGATCTTGCTTTGACCAGAAACTGTGATTTTTGCCCCTGTGTCCAAATTGAACTTAAGGACAGGCGTTTCTAGCTATTTGATATTTTTGAATCTAATGGTGATGTTTATTTCAGCAACCGAAGTAGTACCTGCAAATCACACTGAGACCAAAGCTACAGTTGGAGCCAGAACCCCAGGCAAGTGTACCTTGCCAAAACTTGCAGCTTTGCTACTTATTTCCTTGACTTATTTATACATCATTGTGCAAGTATACCTTGCCAACTTTGCAGTTCTTGTTGCATATTTCCTTGCTTTATTTATATTGCTGTGCATGCTTGACCTAGGACCGAGTGACTTACTTAGCGTCCGATTATTAGTCGGGTGCCAACACCGTACGCGGTGTTGTGTATGTCATCTAGAGATGGACATTCGTGACCCCTTTACATTCTCGTACTTGTCTTATCAAGTACATTATACCCAGGACACTTGACACTATTCATGACAGGATCTTTCTGAGATATTCATGGTAATTCTGTATAGGATACAGACTTCTGACAGAGACATTATATTCCTAGATACTCTATGACTTGCTGCATTAGATATTATCTTGCGTGACATGGACATAATGCATCATGGACATGAGACGTGTGGTTACATTGGGTGGGGAGAGACACACAGGCTACAGGCTGATCATATATATAAACCCCTATTATTGTGAGGCACAAGACTCTGAAGCCCGAGCTTGGCCCATTACTCATTATTACTGCTACCGGCTCCCCGACACAGAGCTTGTAGTGGCTCAGCCTGAGTACTCGTGATGCTCTCACTTGCATTTTCACATAGCTGGTTACATACTTACCCTATTTATTTCATTATCTGCTGCACTGCATTTATTTTGTCTTGTATTATCTGTACCTTGCTATGTCCCCTGAGGACCTGGATCCGAATTATGTCCCCAGGATTAGCAGAGGAGATCTACCCAGAGTTATACAGTACAGGAGCATTAGCAAAAGCAGGTGCCTATATTGGAGCAGAACCAGGATCCGAGGACGAGATCATACCAGAGGACTTCTCCTGAGTATTGGCTCGAGATACTCATTTATTTCTGTTCCTAGTTATTTTATTTTCAGTCTATTGCATTGATTTATCAGACTTGTTCTCTGATTATTCTCCGAGATATATTTTATTGAGATTTGTTAGTTTATTTATTTGCAGTATTCTGGCATTTGATCTGTGATTATCTGTTGTGGATGAGATTAGTATAGACTGTAACTTGTATCATTGGACCTACTTATTATTATATTACAGCTTAAGCATGCTCCGATGGATCCATTAAATTGGGTTTGTCCATCGGTGTGTGCTGCTGGCTATTGCCACGTGTCCAGTCCCTCGGTATTTTGGGACTGGGGCGTGACAAAAATACCCTAATTAAACCGAACCATACTGACCCGAACCCATCCTGAGCCAATACCCAAACCCTAGAGGGACGGGTCGGATCTGAACCCGCTAACCCGACCCGCTACAACCTGACCCATAATTTATTGGATTAGATCCGGATCCTAAAACCCGACCCGAAACCCGCAACCCTACCCGTTACTGTAGCAAATCCCTAACCCCCCCCCCCCGATTATGCGATTTCTCCGACCGTTTTCCCGCCGACTCTGTCTCGTCTCTCCGCCATCCGTAATCGCCCAACGGCCGTCCACCGAGATCCGCTCGCCTCCCTGACCCCTCGGTTAGCCTCCCCGCCGACCTCTTCCCTCCTTGTAACGGCCGACGACCCTCACTATATAAACCCAGCACCTCACCCTCCCCAAACCATCACCGCCATCGCCGTCTTCACCACGAACTCCGCCGCACCCAGCTACCCTGGCGACGACCTCGCCGCTCCTCTGCTGCTTCACCCTCGCCGTGACCCGAGCCCCGGCCACCCCGTTGTCACCGCCTCCACTTTCCAGAGTTTCCCCGACCCTTTCGGTCACCGCCTCCCCGACGACGACAGAAACGATGACGACGACGAGCCCGACCGCCGGCGATGCCTTCCCTCAGCAGTCGTCAACCCCACCACAACCCCAACAGTCGCAGCACCCCGCCGGCCGCCGAGCTCCATCGTGCCACGTCGCGCCACCTCGCGGAAACGCGTAAATTCAGTCATCTTTGACGCCCTGTTCAGGTGAGAATTTCTCTCTCCTCGCTATCTTATTTTTTGAACCGTCTGTTGTGACGCATAGACTGCGTGACCCTCTCACCCCGGGCAACTTGTTTGGGGTATCGCGTCCTATGGCGGTCGCAAACTGCGACGCAAAATCAGGAAAATAAATACCCTATTTTTTTTGGAACTGGGTGCGTCCCGCTAAACGGGATGACTTGGTCGTGTGTGGACTTCACCGAAAGGTGCGCGCCGTTAATACGGACGTATAAGATTTCGCGGAAGTTGATTTGGATGTGCGTGCACACCGGAATCAACGCGTATCCGTCGATAACATCCCGTATCGACCCTATTCTAGAACTCGTTGTAACTTCGTGTACGTACGTCGTATCGAAAGAAAACCTGTGCCATCAGACTCGTAGCAATACGCTGGTCCTGTGACCCAAGTTTGATTTGATTCTAAGAACGTTGACAAAATTACGTATCGTGGGCCCCACGGCTCCACTTGACGGGCGATTTTGTGATCGGCTCATCGGAATTCAGTTTTGAATATTTTGTTTGGTTCGTATCGTCGTTCTGGACTTGTAGATACTAAGTTTGACGAATTTGGAGAACATTGTCTCTGTCACGTTTCTCGGTGCGAAGCGGGCCACATGTGGACCCGCTTTGACCAAAAATTGTCACTTTTGCCCCTGTATCCAAATTGGACTTATGGACAGTCAATTCTAGCTATTTGATATCTTCTGAACCTTGTGTTTGATGATAAACAAAAAAAATTGAGAGTAGATTTATACGAAACCCTTTCTTTGTTTACAAACAAGAAAAAGAAGTACAATTAATCCTATACAAGGATGTTAAGTACAAAAAATAATTCTGGAAAAAAATTGCTATAGGAGTCTGATCTGCGGTCGATCACTTTATCCCTTGGACCATACGATGACGAAGAAGTGCTGTAGAAGAAGAAGGAGCTTCAAAGATTGCAAGAGGGATTGAACTCTCGTTGCCAAAGTCGTCAATCAACACTCTCTATATGTGCTCTCTCTCTCTGATTTTCCCCCTTGTCTCCTGTGACCGGAAGTCTCTATTTATAGAGCTCGGTCACAGTAACTGACCAGTCGACGTAGAAGCCAATTAGTGGAGAGAGTTGCACCTTTTACGTGGTGGTTATAATAACGGCTACCCACGTCTGAATGATCTCCTGAATCCGCGTGTGACGCGTGTCCCATTATGAGGTAATGCATATAATCGCTCATTGAAGATCACGGCATGCGAGCCACGTAGGTAACTGCCCCTCGCGTAGAGATGGTTGGCATAAAAGCCAAATAACTGTCTCGTTGGCGTAAAAGCCAAATAGCTGTCATGTTGGCGTAAAAGCCAAATAGCTGTCCTGTTGGCGTAAAAAACAAGTAGCTGTCCTGTTGGCGTAAAAACCAAGTAGCTGTCCTGTTGGCGTAAAAGCCAAGTAGTTGCATAATAAGTAATCAGCGTAAAGATAGCTAATTATCCTTTCTTGACTGAGGTTTCGAGCGTATTCTGGGCCAAATATAGCCAGAGTTGGCGTATTTCGAGAAGATAGCATACGGCGTACTCCTATAGTTAAAAATAGCCTGGTTGGCATATTTCGAGGAGATAGCATACGGTGTGCTCCTATAGTTGAAAATATCCTGGTTGGCGTAAAATACCAGGATGGTGATGTGAGCGTATTAGCCCTAATTTTAGCTCTCCTAGTCATTGAAAATAGAACAAAATCTCATGCATTAAATATAGAGATCTGCCCCCATCTCGCACATTAACTGCAGAGATATGCCTCGAGTTCTGTACGAAGAATAGCTTTTGACGTGACGTCTGATTTCGTCTTATTTTGAGCGTAAAGGCTCATTTCTGCCTGTGTAAAATAGGCAGCGTATTCCTTGAGTGCGTAAAAATGACTTGTATCAAGGATATGTCACTAAACGATAACCTGGGCCTCTGTGTAGAATCATCATTACAGCCGTCCTCTCGATCGTCGTGCAGTACTCTTTGTCAGGGGTCAGGTTCACTGTTTTGTCTGACAGGTTCATTCGAGGAATACGAAGAGTTCCTCGTACAACTTCCTACTGCATTAAAAGCAGACATTGTTTACGCCGGAGTGTAGCAACCTTTTTACGCCAAAACAGCCTGTAAGTGATGCCTTACGCGGGTTATTTTGGAGCTCTGTTCTACGTTGGATAGCGTTGAAGCTTTGTTGTACGCCAATAGCTCTGAAGTCATATTTTACGCCACACAGTGATGGAGTTCTGTTTTACGCGTGCTTCATGTATGTTGGGAGTTTTACGCGTATAATTTTCAGCGTATTTTTTATGCTTCTACAAGACCCCCTTCAAAGTTTTTAAATTCTTCGTAATTTGAAATACTTTGAATGAAGCATGAAACGGTCAAATTTGACTCATTCTGCGAGGCTGATTTCTCGGCGAATTTTAGGAATTTGTTGGGATTTGGTATGTTCTCTTCTGCCTATATAAAGGCAAGCGAGTGAACCTGTCTTTCCATACTTCCTTCACCAAAAGAGATGGTTGCCGAGATCCATTGGGCTGACCTGAGGAAGAAGAAGATCATGCTCTTCCAACATGTAAGAAGCCGTAAAAAGAGGCATCTTCGAGCAAATATCCTCTGCAACGATGGATCATGGAAGGATATCATAGCTTCATTTGCTCGGGATAATCAGCATTTTTATATGGCGGTTCGTCCAGGAGATAGGAAGGGTCTCATCGAACCACACAGCTTGCTAGCTGTATTTTCTCCTATTATGAAGCTGGACGTAGGTAAGCAGTTTGGTCCTGTCTTCCAGTATTGTGTTGGGTCTGAATCCCTAACACAATTCTATGACGTAGCTGCCATGGCGTATGGAGGGTGGGCTTGAATAAAACATGCTCAGTTTTGTATCCTTTCGCCATTAATCATTTTCTTGTTCATCGGCTGCAGAAGCCGATGAAGTATCGTAGAAGAAGAAAAAGATCTCCACCAATATGAGAACCTGGCACGACAAATTCCCAGTGTGATCTTTAATGAGAAATCCTTCGAAAAAAGGATTTCCATCATATGTAATCATGAAAATAAAAAATCCTTTGTAAACTAGATTTCCATCATATGTAATCATGATTAATAAACTTGTCTTCTTTTACGCATTGCTGATTTGCCATATTTGCTGTGAGGAAGTCTGATAATGTGCAGCTTCGACACGTCTGAGTAATTTTTTACGCTGACTCTGATAAACGATTATCCGGCCACGTCGCGACTTTTACGCGTAATAGAAGATGCGTAAAAAGCTCTCTAGCATTAAGTTGTCTTGATGATCCAACTGTCATGCTGTTTTTGGATGAGGAGTCGCATAGAATTATGAACTGTCACTTCTCTGATACGAAGAATTTCTGTTCAGAACTTCATCAAGAATGGCTTCCAAAAATTCCTCGAAAACAGGGCCAGAAATGTTCGCCGAACAGGCCATACTTGAGCTTAGATGTAAAGGATTCTTGCTAGGCTTCAAATGAACTTCCAATGGCCCAGGAAGAAGAGTCATCTTCAATGCTGACATCTGTGTGTTTCAGGTACTTGGAATATTTTGTAGCCAAAAAGGAGCATTTTCTGCGTAAACCCTTGTAATTGGTCTTCTCGAAAAGTCATAGATCCGTAGCATCTGTTTAGCTTCTGAGCGTAAAAGCTTCTGAGCATAAAATCATAGATCTATAGCCTCTGAGCGTAAAAGCTTCTGAGCGTAAAATCATATATCTATAGCCTCTGTGCATAAAACCGTAGATTTGTAGTCTCTGAGCGTAAAAGCTTCTGAGCGTAAAATCATAGATCTGTAGCCTCTGAGCGTAAAACCGTAGATTTGTAGCCTCTGAGCGTAAAAGCTTCTGAGCGTAAAACCATAGATTTGTTACGCAGTATGACTGTCCGTCTTCTTTTTTCAAATGATAGGCTGACGTGGTCCCCAATCATAACCGACTATTAAATATCGGATTTGGTTAGGGATTCGAAGAGTTATCCGAACTCTATAAATAGCCCAAGGCCTTGAGAGAGAAACCCTTCATCTGTCTTTGCTAAAAAACCCTTTCTTCCCAAGAACTCTTATTCTTCGTCTCTTCCCTGAGAACTTTGAGTTTTGCCATGGCACCGAAACAGGCTTCCACTGCTAAGGGAAAGAAAGTCGCCTCTTCTTCATCTCGCTCTTCTGCTCAAGCACGAGCAACCCCCATTAGGCTGAGCGAGCCTCGTTCTGAACGGAGTGCTCCACCGTCGAGCTGCGCACCAGGCATCACAGGTAAAGACTTCGAGAGGATATGTCACTAAACGATAACCTGGGCCTCTGTAAAATAGGCAGCGTATTTCTTGAGTGCGTAAAAATGACTTGTATCAAGGATATGTCACTAAACGACAACCTGGGCCTCTGTGCAGAATCATCATTACAGCCGTTCTCTCGATCGTCGTGCAGTACTCTTTGTCAGGGGTCAGGTTCACTGTTTTGTCTGATAGGTTCATTCGAGGAATACGAAGAGTTCCTCGTACAACTTTTCGCTGCATTAAAAGCAGACATTGTTTACGCCGGAGTGTAGCAACCTTTTTACGCCAAAACAGCCTGTAAGTGCTGCCTTATGCGGGTTATTTTGGAGCGCTGTTCTACGCTGGATAGCGTTGAAGCTCTGTTGTACGCCAATAGCTCTGAAGTCATATTTTATGCCACACAGTGTTGGAGTTCTGTTTTACGCGTGCTTCATGTATGTTGGGGGTTTTACGCGTATAATTTCCAGCGTATTTTTTATGCTTCTACAATGGACAGTCAATTCTAGCTATTTGATATCTTCTGAACCTGATAGTAGTATTCATTTCAGCATTCAGAGGAGTACCTGCAGATCCCGCTGATATTGTAAACCCCCTAATTTTTCAGGATTTTAAAAATTAATTTCCAGAATTTTTCTGGAATTTTCTGTGATTTTTCACTAATTAAAATCAAGGTATTCTGGTTTTAAATAAATTTAAATATTTTTATTAAATATTAAAATATTATAAAATAATATTTTTGTGTGTAAAATAAAATATTAGACGTAGGGTAATTTTTCTGGAATTTATTGGACCCCAGAACCATTTTTAAAGACCTAAAAACTAAGTTATTTAATAAACCAAAATAAATTCGGTTTATTTCTGACCCAAACCAACCCGAACCGGACCGACCCGGTCTAGCTGAACCGGGCCCAAACACTTAGTGGGTCGGATCCGGACCCGTTAGCCGACCCGACCCGCTTCGACCCGACCCGAACCTGCACAGTAACCGTAGGGTTCCCGATCGTAACCGACGTCGCGATGTCCGGCCAACGGCCCCCGCCTCCGTCGTAACCTCCGCCGCTCCGTTCAACCGTAACCGCTGTTCACCGCCCTATAAAACCCCCTTCTTCGCCATCACCACCATCTCACCCGCCGCCCTCCGGCCACCTTTTTCCCTCACCACCATCGTCGTCTCACCGAGCCCGGTCACCCTCTCCACCTGTCTCCACCGCCTTCCCTCCGTCCCGAGCTCCTCCAACACCCCTAACCACCATCACCCTCCACCCCCAGCCGACTCGCCGCCACCGAGACAAGCACCTCTCCGCCCTGAGCCTCCGCCGAGGACCCCCGAGCTCCACTGTCCCCGTCATCTACCAGCACTGCCATCCCCCGGCCACCGCCATCTTTTCTCCGCCCACTCCACTCACCGTCGCGTCTCCCCTCTGCCGTCTTCCCCACCTCCACGATCAACGACGTCGCCTCGACTTCCCCGAGCTCCGCCGAGACTAGCAGCAGCAGCCCGCCGTGCCCTAGCCGCCACGACGAGTTCCTCCGGCCGCCTCCGCCAGCACGCCATCTCGACGACTCTAGAGCCACAACCCGACGACGGTGACGCCTCCAGCTCCGGCGAAGTCACCGGCGAGAAACCCTAGCCCTAGCTGCCTCGCGGAATCCTGTGTTTTCATCTTCTGCGGAGCCCTGTTCAGGTGACTGTATCTCTCTCCTCGCTGCCCAGTTTTTTGTTCCGTCTGCTGTGACGCGTAGACTGCGTGACCCTCTCGATACCCGTGCAACTTGTTCGGGGTATCGCGTCCTATGGCGATCGCAAACTGCGACCCAAAATCAGGAAAATTAATACCCTATTTTTCTCCGGAACTGGGTGCGCCACGCTAAACGAGACGACTTGGTCGTATGCGGATTTCACAAAAAGGTGCACGCCGTTAATACGGACGTGTGGGATTTCGCGGAAGTTGATTTGGATGTGAGTGCACACCGGAATCAACGCGTATCCGTCGACAACGCCCCGTATCGGCCCTGTTCTGGAACTCGTTGTAACTTCGTGTACGCACGTTGTATCGAAATGAAACTTGCTCCATCGGACTCGTAGCAATACGATGGTCTTGTGACCCAAGTTTGGTTCGATTCTGAGAACGTTGATAAAATCGCGTATCGTGGGCCCCACGGCTCCACTTGACAGTCAAATTTGTGATCGGCTCATCGGAATCCAATTCTGGACATTCCATTGGGTTCGTATCGTCGTTCTGGACTTGTAGACACTAAGTTTGACGAATTTGGAGAATATTATCTTTGACACATTTTTCGGTGCGAAGCGGGCCACATGTGGACCCCGCTTTGACCAGAAACTGTCATTTTTGCCCCTGTGTCCAAATTGGACTCAAGGACAGGCAATTCTAGCTATTTGATATCTTCTGAACCTGATGGTAATATTTATTTCAGTAACCGGAGGAGTACCTGTAAATTCCGCTTATACCAGAGCAGTAGTTGGAGTCAAAACCCCAAGCAAGTGTACCTTGCCAAACTTGCAGTACCTGCTTCATATTGTTGTCTTGATTTATTTATATGATGTACATGCTCAACCTAGGACCGTGTGACAATACTTAGCATCCGAATAATATTCGGATGTCAACACTGTACGCAGAGTTGTGTAATGTCACCTAGACATGGATATCGAGACCCTATACTTTCTCGTGGGATATCGAGACCCTATACTTTCTCGTGGGAGTCAATACTTAGCATCCGAATAATATTCGTTTCATGCAGTTCGATAGCAGAGTCATATTACATTATTTTGGAAACATCTTTAGAAAATAGAGTTTCATATGCAATAAGCAAGACAAGCCGATGTTCTGTTTCAGGGTGTGCGCAGCGTGTCTCATGGGACTCGAGGGACAGAATGCATAGTTAGACGCACATGCACATCTTAGGGGAAGTCCATCTATCCAAGCCAACACAATGAACTAGCTATATGCAGGGCGGTCCCCGAGTATCTCAGGATCGGCAGCGGTTGATCCAGCTAACCAATGACTCATTATCTGATGCTAATGGCAGCTGTGACCCATGGTGGCTAATGATGCATGCAGTTCAGCTCTCTACCAATAGCCATTGTCCGACCGATGCAAATACATGAAAACACTATCAAATAAACTTTAGAATGCAGACGAGACGAACCATCAGAACAGTTATCGTTGTTGCGGGGTAAGCCGACTTATCATTTGAACACATTCAGGCATGATATGGTTCTCTCGGAGCATATGGGATAGTGAACATGTTCATGCACTCTTAGACAAGCTATCAGGATTCTCGTTAAGTAGACATGTTTGTTTCAAGGACATGCTAGGTGAGTTCGTTCATTAACATGCAAGGCAGGTTCTATCATTCTCTTATGAAAACATTGCAAGCAAAAACTCAGATTATTATTAAGGCGTGCAAGAATCAGAGAACGAAGTTCTGCCCACTCACCTTGATACATAATGCCGACGCGGAACGGGGCATTACAGAAGAGAGGGATGAGAGTGACAGAGAAGGAAAGAGGGATGAGAGTGAGAGAGGTTGAGAGTGACAAAGAGGGATGAGAGTGAGAGAGGGAGTTGACAGAGAGAGAGAGTTGTTAGAGAGAGGGGGGGGGGGGGAGGGACAGTTGAGAGAGAGAGCGTGAGAGATGTGAGGGAGAGTGACAAGGAGAGAGAGAGAGTAAACATGAGAGAGAGAGAGAGAGAGAGAGAGAGGTGTGTGAGAGAGAGTGAGTGTTAAAAATAATAGAAAAATGAAAATGTCCTTGAGAACGACGTTTTCTCTGGAAAAAAACGTCCTTCCAAATACTCCATTTTTTTCTATTTTTTTTAGTTAACGATGTTATAATGTAAAGAAAGTAAACCAAAAAATAATATTAAAAAATAAAAAACGTCCATCTGATAAACGTTTTGATGCTCTGAATGAATTTTTTTAAGGTCAATTATAATGCTGTGTAAAAAATTTCGTTATTATTTTTACACTGAAATCTTTCCTAAATCATGACGCGATAATTTCTTACCTAATATTCCATTATAATTATGCGTTAATTACTTGACATAATTAACCCTGCCATTATAAATTAACCGGTGAAGATTCGGAACCCCACAAACGGAGTTCAGAACTAACGAACCGTAGGCCTCCTCGTGTCACTCTTTTGACAACCGCATAAAACTCCTCCCACAACGACTCTTGACAACTCGACCCCCATTTCCCCTGCTCCGGATCGGAGGACCTCCCGGTCCCCTGCTCTTGTAGTCACCGCCCCTGTTCTTCTCCTCCAATTTCCCCCTAATTTTCTAGGGTTTCCTCTTCCTCGACCGATAAACCGCTAATATCTGATTTTTATTTAGGGTTTCCGTTCCTCTTCCAGATCTAGGTCTGCCGATGTCTTCTTCCTCGCGGATCGGCTCCTTCTGGTGCTACCGCTGCTCCCGGTTCGTCAGGATTTCCCCCCATGGGAACACCAGCCCGATCTCTTGTCCGGACTGCAGCGGTGGTTTTCTAGAAGAGCTCTCCACCCCTCCCCGTCTCGCAGCGGCTGCGGCCGAGCACCGGCGCCACCGATTCCCCTCCCCGCTGGCCTCCTCCTCCTCCTCCGGCCCCATCGTCGCCGACGCGGCCCACCGCAGCAATCGCCGCGGCTCCGCCGGTGACCGCTCCCCCTTCAACCCCGTCATTGTCCTCCGCGGAGCATCGGAGGGAATGGAGCCCGACCGCTCCAACACCAGTAACAGTTTCGACCTCTACTACGATGATGGCGCGGGTTCGGGTCTCCGTCCGCTCCCGTCGACCGTGTCGGACTTTTTAATGGGTTCGGGCTTCGATAGGCTCCTCGGCCAGCTGGCCCAGATTGGGACCAACGGTGTCGGCGGGGTCCGTGCTTGCGACCATCCCCCGGCTTCGAAAGGAGCGATCGAGTCGATGCCGACGATATCTATCGACCCTTCACATATAGGCATGGACTCCTACTGTGCCGTCTGCAAAGAAAAGTTCGAGCTTGGCACCGAGGTCAGAGAGATGCCATGTAAACACATCTACCATCAAGATTGCATCTTGCCGTGGCTTTCGCTTCACAATTCGTGTCCTGTCTGCCGCCACGAGCTGCCCACCGATGCCGGGAGGAGGAATTTGGAGTTCGAGAATGATGACGAGTCGGTGGGGCTCACCATATGGAGGCTCCCTGGTGGTGGGTTTGCGGTTGGGAGATTCGCTGGTGGGAGGAGACCTGGGGAGAGAGTATTGCCCATGGTTTACACGGAGATGGACGGAGGTTTCAATGGGGGTGGGGCACCAAGGAGGATTTTGTGGCCGGCGACAGGGAATCGGTCGAGGGAGAGCGGGGGGTTCATCAGGACTTTGAGGAATATGTTCTCCTTCCAGTGCTTCGGTGGCTCCCCTTCCTTGTCCTCTTCTTCTCCTGGTGCTTCGACTTCTAGGTCGGTATCGACATCGTCCTCAAGGCTGGGTTGGAGGGCTACCATCTTGAGAAGGAGTAGGGGATCTAGGAGGGATGGCAACAGTCGGGCATTGGAAGAAGGAAGCGAAAATTATCGAGGTGGTGATTAGAGGAAAAGAAATGGAAACATTTGGATTTTGTTATCTTCTGATTCTTGAGTTGGGATTAAAATGTAGCTATCCTGCACTATCTTGCTCAAGTCGGCTTTTTGTTTTCTTACTCATGTCAGCATGGTTGGGGAAGAGATTCCTGGAGTTCCCTTGTGGAAGATTAAAGTGGGAAGTGGAGGATGTGGGCGTCTCCGCGGTAGATCGGAATCAAGAAGGTACATGAACTCATGTACATTGCATATGATGAATGTTATGTTTCTGAGATTCATTAAATTCCAACTTTGTTCTCTATGAAATTTTCAAATATATTCTTTTCTAATGTCTTATACTTTATATGTAATGAATTCCTTCTTCTGGGTCGTTTTGACTCTTCTTGTTGTATTACTTTGGGTACTTGATATCAACCTTTCCTGATCTCTCATTTGTTGGACTGTTGGGTATGTTTGTAAGCTACTCCTTGGCATTACATTCATGTGGATAGTCTATTTCTAACAATTAGGTTGTACGTAATGGCCAAGGAAGGACTATATAGTCCACGATTCCATAAGATAAAAGTACAGTGTTTGAACTTGTATTAGTTCGATAATGTTAAGGTTCAGTTCTTGTTTGATTTCCTTAATAAATACTATGTTACATCAGCTTTCAGATAGTTTCTGCTTTCTAGTTTAGACTTGGTGATGGAGAACCGGCTTACAGATCACGTCAATGAAGAAAGAATATCTTTGGAATTGAAGGTAGGGGAAGGATCTTGGTTATCTATTAAACCGTAAGAGCCAAGAGGAAGGCTTGATCTGATTCGTGGATATGCAGCTATGCCGTGTACAGAAGGCAAAGGCCTAAGATAAGGGAAAGGAAGTTATAGGATTTGAAGAAACTTACTCTATAAATGTTTTTTTTTTAAATTACTGGTAAATTAGACTTCGTGAGGGCGAACCAAAATTATTGAACAAGTTTTATCTGAATGTATTATGTTACATGATTATCTAAGTGCTGAAAACTGATTCAGGCCCGTTACTTGGTTGAGTGAAGCGGCATCAAATATATCTTCTAGTAGGAAGCAAGAGACTATAGTGTGGGAAACTAATTGGATAACCTAGAGAGAGCATTAGTGGAATCTCTATGCAAACCAGCCGATAGTTATACTTCCATTGTTGCTATACTGTGATCCTGACCTATATACAACTTCTATAATGACCGACATACAACTATATAAAACTCCTATGATGACCTACATACAACTATATAAGGGCGTCGTTAAATGAGTATGTGGAATTATGTCTTCCTCCTAACGAGTATTGTTGACCATAGACAGTTTCTTTTCAATGTCTCTTTCTAATCCCTGTTAGAGGGTTTTAAAGTTTCAAGTTTTGTGTCAAGTTCTGTAAATTTGTTCATCTAATATCTTGACCAATGTTACCATTTATCCTTCTTCTTTTTCCCCTGTTATCTAACTTTAGATTATCTATGGATAGGAAATCATCAGATATCCAAGCACAATATTATGTAATGTGATGAATGCATTTCTAGCAGTATGTAATGTAATGTGATGAATGCAATATTAGATTATCTATAGATACTTGATTCTCAGTCTAAATAGGGTTATCTTTCTTTAGCACAAGTGAACTATGTATCTCCTTTAAAGTTCATGTCTCAGATCCTGAATTCTTTCTGACCATTGCCTACCTAATTGACTTGTTACTGGAAGTTTTATGTTTACTGCCTTTTAGTAACTGTAGTTCCTTAAATTCTTCTTTTATGCTTTTATGTTTCTGTGGGACCATGTATCATGTATGAGTTTCAGTCCAGTCCTTTTATCTGATATGGTAATCTAGTTACTACTTTGTTTACTTCTTAATGGGAGTCTCTTTTGCATTTTGTATTAATATTGAAAGTCATCTAGAGAATGGCTAGGAACATATACCCGAAAGTGTTTCTTTGGACTTGATCTATAAAGTGATTATCTAGAAGTGTTTGGAGAATTTTTCAATAGCTAGTGTCACTCCCCGTTTCCGATATATGTATTTGGAACGTATTTTTATTTTAGCATGGTTGCATGTGCATAGAGACTAGATACATTCTTTGGTTTAACCTTGCTCATGGTTTATTTTGTGGATTGGTTCAAGTCATGAGAATCTTTGGTTCAACCCTCAACCCTACCATATATAACTCAATATTTTCTCTCTCTCTCTCTCTCTCGCTCTCTTTCTCTCTCTTCACTTCTTCATTTATTCCTCTCTTTAGTTTCTCTCCATTTCCATAGGCAAGTACGCCTTGCATGAGAAATAGAGAAACCTCCATATTATTGTTCCATTATGTTTGTTATGTATTTCTAAGCACTTTAGAATTTGGAGTTTTCTGTTTTGATTGATGGATTAGTGTAGATCTACATTTCTAAACTTAGGGTTTTATGGATTTCATGAGTTTTTCTTAGTTTTGATCTATTACATGTATTTTAGAAAACCAGTTTTTGCTACATGATAGAGCTTTCAATTTAGAACGTTTTGGCTTTTGGTTCACCCGATTTAGACTTAAAATGAGAATTTTATGGACAAAACAAGATTTCAGTTTTTAGAGCTTTCGCCATGGCCGAACCTGCGGTTTGGAGAAGACGAAGTCTTCATGCGGCCAGCGAGTTATGCGGCTGAGAGTGCTATTGTGGCGTCCCGATCCCGTAAGGGCCGACCGTCCTCGCTTGGTCCCTACGGAACCGATCGTCCTCACTTGGGCGCGATGCCATGCAAGCCTAAGTTGCGCTTGCACCAGGCAACGTACCTGCACAAGACACAAGTTAGATAAAAATATACATATATAGGCACAGAGTAAAATGCAGAGAACCAAAGTTGAACACATTGATAGAAAACAAAATACTTTCTTTTATTGAATACTAGAAGATTTGGATTACAAAGTGCTTGCTTGGCTGAGTTACAAAATATGCCTTAGAAGGCTTACAACTCTTTTTACATTCCCAAAATTAGCCACAACGCCCACACATTACATCCTTTTAGTAGGACAAAAATAATAGAACATCTAGCATAAGAGGAGATACCCACTGGAGAGGAAAGCTAAAGAAGCAGCACGAGCACAGTCCCTCGGAAGGTTGCGCTAACACTGATTCAGAATGCTCGTCAAGCTCTCGCATCCGGTACCTGGATATTTGCCCACAAACGTGGGTCAGTACTACCACATGTACTGGTGAGAGACCGTGGCCAAACTCGTCTTAGAAATCCACACTAAGTAAGCATATGAAGCTAACATTATTAGGTGATCTTTCTAGTTGTCTAGTTTCTTTTTAACAATTCATGCGAGGAAACATAGACGATAGATAGCATATGCATATGATAATTCTTACCACGGCCGAGCGGTTATCCCTGCAGCAGACACACAAGTTAGACACAATTTGCATATAAATAACTTATGAATCAATCTAGGCAACAGGTGTTAGGTATGCAAGAAGGTAAACCTAGCATGCGCCCTAACTATGTGATGGTCCATGGGTAGCCCCATGATTAGCAGCGGGGACCCAAGGTTCAGCTCTTCACTAGCACGCGCATGTGTCGGCAGCTGTGACTCAAGGTTCAGCTCTTCACCAATACACACAAATACTAGCAGCTGTGACATAATGGGCTCCGCACAACACTACTAGACATATCGTCCCACTAGACCCCCAACGGGCCGTATCCTCAGGGCGAAACAAAAATCTCTTCCGGACCGAGCGATTTCCAGTGCTCCAGGAATCGTTCGAGAGACGAGACCTTGTGCACAAGTTGTCCGAGACCAATGCATGACATGAAACATCTAGCAGATATAACACTACAATGCACTGTTCTGAACAACAAACACACAAATTCCATCTCCTTATTCTGATCTCACATATCACATTCAAAGCATATGGACTTGCCATAAATCAGGTTGTGCAGCACAGGAACGAAGAACATGCAACATAATTGATAGCAAAAGCATAATTCTAATACTTCAAGCATGCAGTTCATTTTTTTGACTTATCTTTTTAGTCAGGCAACATTCATAAGTGAACTAGAGATTCTTTTATTAGGCGTGCAGACTAAAGGATTCATCGAAGGGCTTAAGCCACTCACCAAATGAATCGAACGAGAGGATGGGGAAGCCTTATGCAACGTTCACTCTTTGATTATGCGTCCTGAAATTGCAACAACACTTGGTTAGCATATTTCGATCTCTTTCCCTTACGTTTCGAAAAGAACGCGCAAGCGAGAAAAGCGAAATCATGAAAACCAAGTCATCGAAAGCAAGACAAAATACAAAGCAACACAAAACCAAGAAGCAAAGCAACCAACTAAAATTCTTGGACTTATTTCAATAGAAACCGTTCCATCAATTTGAAGGGTTCATTGTATTTCGTCCGTGTTGATTTGGCGGTAAGGTTTTTTCGAGACTCGATTCTCAACCGAGTCAAAGTAGCAAGTGTTCCATAAGTAACCGTTCGGAGCGGGACGTTACAGCTATGCGGTCCGAGAGGGTTATGCGGCATGAACTCTTGCCGCATACTGACAGCATGTGTCCATCTTGTTGGACGCATGACTGTTTATTTACGCAAGTGTCCTTGAACACCTTTTGTTTTCACTCGCTGAACGAATGAGAAATTCGCTAAATCCAAGCGACCTCCATGCGGCATCAAACTCCATGCGGCACCGACCCATATGCAGCAAGCAGGCATATGCGGCAAGCAGAGTATGCGGCCACTTACCCTTGGATGCATGACTCTGAAACCGGACACATGTTTCTATGATTTTGTCTTTTCTTCCAGACACACTTTATGGCTTTGTCACATCAATCACTTTATATCACATCACTGACACTTCATTTATTGTCCGTCACTTCAACACTTGTCCCAAAGAGTAGACTTTAACCTTGAGCATGCGGCCCAGACTCCATATACGGCTAAGACTTTTCATACGGACTGACTCCATATGCGGCCTGGACTTCCCATGAGCCTTGCTGGTTTGATTGAATGTTTCTTGTTCTTTCGTTATCCAATGTATAATTGGTAATTGGACTCGAATACTGTATCCGTGTTGATACTACTATTGCCTGATAATTGTCCATGATTTAATGTGCTTCGAGGTACGACATATCGTGTTAAGTGATTATATTTGGGTTGTGCATCGAGAATGCTTCCAAATTCCTGAACGTGTGATATTATAAATATATTGTTTTTCCAGCACGGGCATAATAATCGAGTCAACTACCATAGCATGGCTAGGATATTGATTGACTGAATGTTGCATACACCAAGGTAGTCAAAGGCGCAAGGCGCACTCGAGGCGCAAAGGGTTCAAATCGCCCGAGGCGCAAGGCGCACTTAAGGCGCGTGCCCGAGCGACACGAGGCGCAAAAATTATATATATATATATATATATATATATATATATATTCACATCAGATTTCTACATTGATAAACATGTGTGCTTCAAAAATTTTCATGTCTAGGTTGCAATAACTTTGAATTGAGTGAGAGAAAACAGTAAAAAAAGTATATCAATTCAAAAAAGTCTAAAAACAGTACAACAGTTAAAAAAATAATCTAAACATGTTATTTTTTCACAAGATTTTCAAGGCGTACCTAGGCGCGCCTTAGCTATTCCAAGGCGCTCGGAAAAGGCGCATCTAGGCGCGCCTTAGGTGCGCCTTAAGAATTACGCCTCGCCTGGAGTGCCCTGAGGCGCTACCCCTGCGCCTAGGAGCAAGGCGCGCCTTTGACTACACTGGCATACACGCTCGGGTGAATCCAGATTTGACTTCCATGGATTCGTATCTAGCGTGTCCGTACTTTGTACGACATCTTAAGGAAAATTTTCATATGACCACGTCTTGAGATTTCAAACACAACATAGGACTAATTAGGTAACTAAAAGTGGTAGTAACATTGGAGGGAACGGTATCCTGAGATCATGCCAACGAACCTTCCCATTTATTCTAAGTGCGCTGTGAGCTGGCCACCACAGATATTTTATATTATCTGTCTTATTGGAGTGCAATATCTAACCTATTATTATGCCGAGCCACTGTTTCATTATAGGAACACTGGAACTGATAATACTGTATTTTTAGCGCATTGGCCCTACGGAAAACTGGTGCATCTCGTATAATACCCGTTTTATTTATTTGGCTCGGTTAGCTTGTGTTCGGTACTGGCGTGATCTGAGGATTTCTATTATGCATTATTTCTGAGATAACCTTGGACTACACAAAAATAGGAAGCCGTACAAATGATTTGTCGATATAAGAAATGGACTTGATTGTGATTGTATCATTCGGCTAGTAGCCTAGGAAAATGGACTATCATAGTGTGATGGTTCAATCCTTGTCCTTGTTTGGTTGTAGGATTGGACCTTTGCGCTAGGATATGACATGGACCTAAGTTACGACACTGAACCTGTGTATTATTATATGTTTTTCTTGGATTTTTGTTTCTCCATTTTGTGCTTTCTTTGTGGTACTTGCTATTTGGGGTCTAATCCCACTGGTTTTGCATGGCCAGGTTTTGAGCCAACACCCGAGGATCCAGTGTACCTTCCCCAACTCATGGCGCGTACCAGAAACATGGTCGCAGGGGATAGCGAGTGGGTTTTCTTCTTTTCTACTCATCAATGAACATTTACTTCTTTTGGCATTTAGCCACCGGCACTTGTTAGTCGGCTCGTCTGGACATTAGTTTCCTTAAATGATTGTATTAAATCAGACTGCAACTGATCACTGTCATGTACTTTTGTTGCTCTTTCAGCTCCTTATTTTGCATAGTTGGTCTACAGAACATTTTGAGAAAGCGTTTGGGACGTCTTATTGCTTTATCATATATGCTCTATGCTTACTGTTTCTTGTTTGAATGCTTGAGACATAGAAGTTCTTGACGTAGTATGCACCCCCTTGTCTTATATAGCCGTGATCGTCGTTCGACGTATAGCACCTTGTACGGGGTAGCTGGCTATGTCCGTCTCCGTATTCCGGTACTGGGGCGTGACAAGGTTTAAGTGGTGGCCCATGCAGGTCTGTTCTTCAGACTTGTGGGGTGTCATGGTCATAGGAGTCTCAATCAAACATGATCCTTTTTGAAATCTTGAATCCGTTCTTTTCGATAGCTTGAATTTTTCCAGATTGGTTGCTTCCTTGTTCCTTCTCGTCCTGTACTTGATGTTTCTTGTGTTCTTCTTTAGGGCTTTTCCTTCCCCCGATGCTGCAGCAACAAGAGAGGCAGAGTTGCCAGTAGAACAAGATCATGTGGAACCTCATCCAAGGATCTGAGTTGAGCCCACGATAAATGGGACTGAGCAGCAGGCCCCAAGTGTTCCCGAACCTCCCGCAGTGCCGGCAATACTAGATACCCCGGCGTTGCTAGAAATTATCCGTGGATTGTTGGCGGCCCAACAACACCAGATGGTGGTACAAAAACAGCAACATCAGCAACAACATAATGTCATGTTGAACCAATGGTTGCAAATGGCCCTAGAATGAGGCAGGAGAACAGATTTCGGGGCATCTGTTAGATTTTGCAGACTGAACCCCAGATATTTTGATGGCACGGAGGACGCAATAACGACAGATGATTGGCTCCAGGATATTGAGACCATTCTGACAGCAGCTAAGTTTCAACCGATGAACATGTTGACCTGGTTCGCCTACAACTCCAAGATCTGGCAAGTGATTTGTGGGCGACGATGGAGGTAGGATTGAGGCGTCTTCAGGACCCGGTTCAGGGCAAAGTACTTCGGGGTTGTGGCTCAGTGTGAGTTGCAGCAAAGGTTCATTAACCTCAAGCAAGCTGAAAGTACAGTAGCCGGCTATGCGGCAGAGTTTTGCCGATTAAGCAGATTTGCTCCGACCATGGTGGTAACAGAATTGGAGAGAGCAATGAGGTTCCAGCAGGGACTTCACTTGAAAATCTTACACATGGTAGAGGTGCACGACTACCAGACCTTCGAGGCGGTATCGATAGCAGCCAAGAGGGTTAAGCTTACTTCTCAGAGGATGACATCAAGAAGAGTGGATCGGAAGAGGCCTCATGGACAGAACAATGAGGGAGGACCAATACCGTGAACGTCAGCACCATCCCCTGGTATTCGCATCCATGGCGTGACACAGAGGAGGCCAGTGACCTCGATAGTGATGGCACCAACTCGGCGACAGCAATCGAGGCAGCAACAGCAGCAAAGACGACGGGGAGCGTCGACAGGTTGTACCTATTGTGGAAAGGGAGGTCATACCCGGGATGTTTGTCGGACAGCTAACAGATTATGCTTGAGATGTGGGAGCCCTGATCACAAGGTTGCCACGTGCCCATTGATACAGAGGTCAGGAGGGCCAGTACAACAGTTTTCTGCATTGCCAGCTCTAAGGCCAGTGCAGCAAGGAGGACCAGCAGTAGCAGTACGACCTTTAGCTCAGCGTCTGTTGCCGACGCAGGTTCAGCTTTATAGACAGCAACAATAGCATAATCAGCTGAGGCCGCAGCCACGGCAGCAAGAAAGACAGCAGCAGGGAGCTCGACAAGGCCAAGGGCAGGCACTCACCTCGTCTTTGAAGGAAGCTATAACGTCGGACGACGTAGTGGCAGGTAACATTTTTGTTACAACCTTTCCTGCCATAGCTTTAATTGATTCTGGAGCTTCGCACTCATTTATATCTGCACAATATGCGACACGTATTGAATTGAAGTTTGAGGCATTGCCAGAGAGGCTGAATATACTAACTGGCAATGGGATCGTAGAAGTTAGTAGGGTATGTCTAACATGTCCAGTCGTAGTATGTGGGCATTTATTACTTGCAAAGTTGATCGAGTTTCCTATATGTAACTTTGACGTTATCTTAGGCATGGACTGGTTGAGAGACAGTCATGCAATGATAGACTGTCGTGAGGATAGAGGGTGGTTTAGAATTTTTGGTCTAGAAGAGTTTATCCTTAGCAGAATAGCAAGAGGCCAGCATAGGGAAATAGTCGCAACAGTAGCAAGAGAAGAAGACCCACTGCCCAAGATAGTTGAAGAGTTCATGGACGTCTTTTCCAACGATCTTCCCGGATTACCCTCAGTTAGAGCAGTAGAGTTATGTATAGAGTTGATGCCAGGAGTAGAACCAGTATACCAAAAGGTGTACCATATGTCACCATCAGAGCTTGATCAGTTATATCGACACGTGGAAGAACTGAAGGCAAATAAGTTTATTCGGACCAGTGGATCACCGTGGGGAGCACCAGCGGTATTGTTGAAGAAGAAGGATGGATCGACGCGGTTGTGTGGATTACAGGCGGCTTAATGCAGTGACCGTGAAGAAAAAGTACCCATTACCAAGAATTGATGATTTGTTTGACCAATTAAGTGGAGCAAGAGTTTTCTCCAAAATAGATTTACGATCAGGATATCATCAGGTGCGAGTCCGGGAGCAGGATATACTGAAGACATCATTTAGGTCACGATATGGGCATTACGAATTCTTAGTTATGTCATTCGGACTGACTAATGTTCCAACGATATTCATGGATTTGATGAACTGTATTTTCATGCCTTAGACCAATTTGTGGTAGGATTCATCGATGTCATCCTGGTGTATTCTCGTAATGAGGAGGAGCATGGAGAACATCTTAGGATAGTTCCTCAAACTTTGAGGGAGCACCAGTTATATGCAAAGCGTAGTAAGTGTGAGTTTTGTCTGGATTGCATATCCTTTTTTGGGCACATTATTTGTGGAGCGGGAGTGTCAGTTGATTCCAAGAAGGTAGATGCAATAGAGAACTGGCCAGTTCCGAAGACAACAACAGAAGTGCATAGTTTTCTGGACTTGGCAGGATACTACAGGAGATTTGTATGAGATTTTGCTAAGATCTCGGCACCATTGACTCGGTTGACGCGCAAGAAAGTTAAGTTTATATGGTCAGCGGAATGTCAGATAGCCTTTGAAGAGTTAAAGAAGTTAATCTCTGCACCAATCCTTACTCTTCCAGTAGGCTCCGGAGGATTCGCAGTGTATTGTGATGCATCTGAAAAAGGACTTGGATGTGTTTTGATGCAACAAGGGAGAATGATAGCGTATGCTTCTCGGCATCTCAGGGATCACGATAAGAACTATCCAACTCACGATTTGGAGCTAACAGCAGTAGTGTTTGCACTTAAGCTATGGAGCCACTACTTATATGGCGATCGAGTAGAAATATTCACAGATCATAAGAGTTTGAAATATGTGTAACACCCCGTTCCGATCAAGCGGACTGTCGATTCAAACGGCAAAAGTGCAATGTCCCGACCCGCTTTGCTCAGGCGAGAATACTCGTTTGAGGCAAAGGATATCCAGACTTGTCCCTACAGGAATTTAGCTTAGACTTTCAGAGGCTCGCTTGACGTATCGCTCAACCGAGGCGAATCATCGCTAAGGTGGGTGGCTACGGTGAACTTGTCTTTGCTTAGCCAGCACACATAAAATGTGGAACGATATATGCTAGTCGCTAGGTGAATCACCCCCTGCATGCTAATAAGAATCCAACGCACCTAGCTAAGGGAATAATCCCAACTTGTATTGCTTATGCTAGAACATGGAAATGAAACATTGCTTATATATATGTTCAGACCCTCGCATGCTACCCTAGAACGTGTCGCTCTGGAAGTCCCTTACGATCTCACTCCTCGGCTTACCTTCGGGCCCGAGCTAACGTGAATGTTGTGTTTATATAAATGCATGTTTGTCTGCTTGTATGTTGCCTTGTTTTCATCCAAACCCCGGGACACTACTAAGTAGTCGTTCCGTGCAAGAATGAACCTGCAAGTATCCGGGACCGTTAGGTCGCTAAGGCAGCTCCCGAACCAGAGAATTTGTACCATGAATTAATGAATCACAGAATCACAGCTCGTGGAGCAGACTACTGAATCAACTGGCTTGGCAATCAATGCACAATTGTAAACAATCCTGTCTCAACAAGTTCTATATATATATTCTGCCTCGAACTCGTTCCATACCGGACTTGTTCTTTATATATATACACACTGCCTCGAACTTGTTCCTGTACGTGACCTGAGACCCTGACATGCATGTCGCGGACAACTTGTAAAAGGTGATATTTGGATCTCGTTCCGCGGGCGGTCATCGGGGCACTGGGGCCGACCTGGTCTAGATGGAACTTCTGGTAGTCGTCTGTTTCGGCGGGATAAGTGCAATGTCCATCGTTTCTATTGCTTGCACTTTATCCTCGACCTTGAGACTACAATAACGGTAGTCGTCTGTTTCGGCGGGATAAGTGTAATGTCCATCGTTTCTATTGCTTGCACTTTATCCTCGACCTTGAGACTACAAAACGGTCCTTTATGGCTATGTCAGCGACTCATGTTCATATAGATAAGTCATCCTCGTTTAGCGGCTATCCGCGTGCGAGTCATTGCATCGCATCAAAGAACAACTGAACACCTGAACCATCTTGATATAATGACTCTCGTGTTTGCATATGCTATGCCTCCTGAATGTTTATACTTGCCCGTGCTTAAATTAACAATGTTTGCCTTGGACAGGGAAGGTAAAATGGTAAGTTGGTAAGTCTCGCCGTGTTTTCTCTCATGTCGCACGGCGCACTGCCACACGAAATAGGCAATTTAATCTTTGCATGAAACTGATCCTAAGGCAACTAGAAAGACAACTTAATAGTTGGTGCATGGAACCTATATTACGTGTTTGGATTTGTCGAGCGGGCGAGTAGCCTCCCCACCCGTGCATTCAATGTACTGATAATCCACCAGATCGTTTGCAGGGTGCGGGAGAAACTCGTTTGGTGCGGATGCCTCCTTCGTGCGTGCTAAGGCTTGAAGATCACTCCGAAACAGCGTTGCGTCCGGAGCAGAAGCACATATACAAGACATAATGTTGTGAACATCGCCTGTACAATCATTCCACAATTGTAGCCACTTGGCACGCTTTTATTGTTTCAGAGAGAGGCTTGAGCGACTTGTGATCTCGGCTATACGCCGCCTGTAACACTTGTTATTATCAATAAAAGAGCTTGTTTTACTTCAACTTGTGTTATTCAATGCTTCCGCTATATTGTCAACTCAGTGAACCTGTTACCAAATCGCCTATGCGTTTATGACTCCGCTGCACTCGGACAATCTGTGCGACTTTGTGGCTTAGAACTCTTACCGCCAGCCAATGAACCACGGCCTTGCACGGGCGTGGCTCACGCTCGTGCGGCATCACGCCCGGATGGGTCAAAGCGATCGTTCCGCGGGAGCGCTGGCACGGTGATTCTCGCCTAGCGGGAACGGCCGATTTAGCTTGCGGGAGATCGGGGCGTGACAGTATTCACACAGAAGGACCTGAACATGAGGCAGACAAGGTGGCTAGAGTTGTTGAAAGATTATTACGTGGAACTTCAGTACCATCCAGGCAAGGCTAATGTAGTAGCTGATGCACTTAGCAGAAGTAAAAAATTTATGTTAACTACTCAAAAGCACATTCTAGACTTACGAGAGATGAGTATCGAGATAGTACTTCCACAGAGTACAAGAATTCAGGCTAACCTACAGATTCAGTCAACTTTGGTAGATAGAATCAAACTAGCTCAGACAGAGGACACGAATATTCAAAAGCTACGAGAAGAATGTGAGTCAGGCCATCAGAAGGAGTTGACAATACATACGGATGGAACGCTAATGTTTGGGAATCGTCTATGCCTACCAAGCGGGGATATTCGACAAGAAGTTATGACTGAAGCACACAGTTCCCAGTATTCCATTCATCCGGGAGGCACGAAGATGTACTAAGATATCAAACAACACTTTTGGCGGAACGGAATGAAGAGGAAAATAGCCCGCTTCGTATCGCGATGTCTAATATGTCAGCAAGTGAAGGCAGAACAACAGAGATCGGCAGGATTATTGCAGCCGCTTCCTATTCGAGAGTGGAAGTAGGAACACATCACGATGGACTGTGACTGGTTTACCTAGATCACCGACTAGTCGAGATGCAGTTTGGGTGATAGTGGGTCGTCTCACAAAAGTAACTCACTTTCTTTCTTTTCGAATAGGACAGTCTACAAAACAATTGGCTGAAATGTATATATGACAAATAGTGAGACAATACGGTGTCCCAGTAAGTATCGTGTTAGATCGAGACACTCGGTTCACTTCACATTTTTGAAAAAGTTTGCATCAGAGTTTGGACACTAAGTTAAGATTCAACACAGCTTACCACCCCCAGACAGACGGATAATCAGAGAGAACCATCCAGACCTTGGAGGATATGCTACGAGCATGTACCTTAGACTTGGTGGATCTTGGGAGAATCACCTTCACTTGGTGAAATTCTCGTACAACAACAGTTATTAGGCCAGTATTCAGATGGCACCGTTTGAAGCACTGTACGGCAGGAAGTGTAGGTCACCGTTGGCTTGGGACGACATTGGTGAGTGGAAGATGTTAGGCCATGAAATGATCACGCAGACAGTAGAGGTTGTCAAGCAGATTAGAGAGCGACTTCGGGTTGCACAAGATAAGCATCGTCATTGGGCAGATCAGCATCGTAGGCCTTTAGAGTTTCGTGTTGGCGAACACGTGTTCTTGCGGATTTCGCCTACCCGTGGAGTCATTAGATTCGGGGTTCGCGGGAAGCTTAGTCCGTGATACGTAGGTCCGTTCGATATTCTCGAGGGTAGGCGATGTTGCTTATCGTCTTGCCCTTCTGCCTTCGCTACTTGAGGTACACGATGTATTCCATGTGTCTCAGTTGCGTAGATATGTTCCGGATTCGAGTCATATCCTCGATCACTCTGAATTAGTCGTTGGTACCGACTTATCTTACGAGGAGCAACCCGTATCCATATTGGACCGAACGAAGAAGGTGCTCAAGAACCGGACTATTTTCTCTTGTCCGGGTTGCTTGGGCCATCACTCTCTAGGGGAATCAACGTGGGAGCGCGAGGACGATATTCGATCCCGGTACCCGCACATATTCGATTCAGAAGGTATATTCTTTCTTACGCCTTCATATCACGGATTCTGTGATCAGGTGATCACCTGCATGTTGTGATGATATTGCTTGCATGTGTAGTTGCTAGTAGATTTGTATCGTACTTGTCCTGACTTCTCTAGCTATTGCTTGGATTTGAATTCCGATGACGAAATTTTTCTAAGGTGGATAGAGATGTTACTCTCCGTTCCTGATATACGTATTTGGAACGTATTTTTATTTTAGTATGGTTGCATATGCAACCCATTCTTTGGTTTAACCTTGCTCATGGTTTATTTTGTGGGTTAGTTCAAGTCATGAGAACCTTTGGTTCAACCCTCAACCCTACCATATATAACTCAACATTTTCTCTCTTCACTTCTTTATTTCTTCCTCTCTCTTTAGTTTCTCTCCCCATTTCCATAAGCAAGTACACCTTACATGAGAAATGGGAGAAACCTCTATATTATTGTTCCATTATGTTTGTTATGTATTTCTAAGCACTTTTAGAACTTGGAGTTTTCTGTTTTGATGGATGGATTAGTGTAGATCTACATTTCTAAACTTAGGATTTTATGGGTTTCGTGAGTTTTTCTTAGTTTTGATCTATTAAACATGTATTTTGGAAAACTAGTTTTTGCTACATGATAGAGCTTTCAATTTAGAGCATTTTGGCTTTTGGTTCACTCGATTTGGACTTAAAATGAGGATTTTATGGACAAAACAAGATTTTAGTTTTTTGAGCTTTCGCCATGGCCGAACCTGCTGTTTGGAGAAGACGAAGTCTTCATGTGGCCAGCGAGTTATGCGGCTGAGAGTGCTATGCTGCCCGAGAGGGTTATGCGGCCTGAACTCTTGCCGCATACTGACAGCATGTGTCCATCTTGTTGGACGCACGACTGCTTATTTACACAAGTATCCTTGAACACCTTGTGTTTTCAATCGCTGAACGAATTAGAAATTCGCTAAATCCAAGAGACCTTTATGCGGCCTCCATGCGACATCGAACTCTATGCGACACCGACCCATATGCGGCAAGCAGGCATATGCGGCAAGCAGAGTATGCGGCTACTTTTCCTTGGACGCATGACTCTGAAACCGGGACATGTTTCTATGATTTTGTCTTTTCTTCCTGACACACTTTATGGCTTGTCACATCAATCACTTTATGTTACATCACTGACACTTCATTTATTGTCCGTCACTTCAACACTTGTCCCAAAGAGTAGACTTTAACCCTGAGCATGCGGCCCAGACTCCATATGCGGCCAGGACTTTTCATGCGGCCTGACTTCATATGCGGCTTGGACTTCCCATGCGGCCTTGCTGGTTTGATTGAATGTTTCTTTTTCTTTCGTGACCCAATGTATAATTGGTAATTGGACTTGAATATTGTATCTGTGTTGATACTACTATTGTTCATGATTTAATGTGCGTCGAGGTGCGACATATCGCGTCACGTGTTAAGTGATTATATTTGGGTTATGTATCGAAAATGTTTCCAAATTCCTGAACGCGTGATATTATAAATATATATTATTTTTTCAGTACGAGCATAATAATTGAGTCAACTATCATAGCGTGGCTAGGATATTGATTAACTGAATGTTGCATACACACTCGGGTGAATTCAGATTTGACTTCCATTGATTCGTATCTAGCGTGTCCGTACTTTGTACGACATCTTAAGGAAAATTCTCATGTGACTATGTCTTGAGATTTCGAACACAACATAGGACTAATTATGTAACTAAAAGTGGTAATAACATTGGAGGAACGGTATTCCGAGATCATGCCAACGAACCTTCCCACAAAGATTTATTCTAAGTGCGCTTTGGACTGGCCACCACAGATATTGTATATCATCTATCTTATTGGAGTGCAATATCTGGCCTATTATTATGTCGAGCCACTATTTCATTATAGGAACACTGACCCGCTAATACCGTAATTTTAGCGCAGTGGTCCTATGGAAAATCGGTGCATCTCGTGTAATACTTGTTTTATTTATTTGGCTCGGTTAGCTCACTGACGTGATATGAGGATTCCTATTATGCATTATTTCTGAGATAACCTCAGACACCACAAAAATAGCAAGTTGTACAAATGATTGGCCGATATAAGAAATGGACTTGGTTGTGATTGTATCATTCGGCTAGTAGCCTAGGAAAATGGACTATTATAGTGTGATGGTTCAACCATTATCCTTGTTTGGTTGTAGGGTTTGACCTTTGCGCTAGGATATACCATGGACCTAAGTTACGACACTGAACCTATGTATTATTTTATTTTTCTCCATTTCGTGCTTCCTTTGTGGTACTTGCTATTTGGGGTCTAACCCCACTCATTTTGCATGGCCAGGACTCGAGCCAACACTCGAGGATCCAGCTTACCTTCCCCCAACTCATGGCGCGTACCAGAAACATGGCCGCAGGGGATAGTGAGTGGGTTTTCTTCTTCCCTGCTCATCAATGAAAACATTTACTTCTTTTGGTGTTTAGCCACCGGCACTTGTTAGCCGGCTCGTCTGGACATTAGTTTCCTTATATGATTGTATTCAATCAGACTACATCTGATCACTGTCATGTACTTTTGTTACTCTTCTAGCTTTTTATTTTACATAACTGGTCTCCAGAACATTTTGAGAAAGCGTTTGGGACGCCTTATTGTTTTATCATATATGTTTTATGCTTACTGTTTCTTGTTTAAATGATTGAGACATAGAAGTTCTTGACCATAGGAGACTTGATTGTAATATGCACCCCCTTGTCTTATACAGCCGTGATCGCCGTACGACGTGTAGCACCTCGTACGGGGTAGCTGGCCATGTCCATCTCCATATTCTGGTACTGGGACGTGACAGCTAGTTGCCTTTTGTTGTTGTTCCTTAATACTGGTGATCAAAATTATACTGAGTAATACTGCCTTGGGTGTACCAAATGGTTTACATGATTTTATGATGTCAGTTTTTTGCTTTTAGAAGAGTATCTTATTTATTGAGAACTTGTTGAGGTAAGACTGAGTAAGCTATTAAGACATTGTTGAGGTCTAGGTTAGGATAGGAGCTTAGGTTTGTATCGAGTGGGTTAGGAAACTAGACATAAATGGTTGAACTACTAATGTAGGTAGTGAGACACTATCAATCTTGTTTAAAAACCATTTATTGTGAAATGATCAACAGACTAGGGGTGGTAATGAATGTATATGCAAATAACTCCTTGCATTGTATAGAGTAAATTAATTTTATGATATGATCATGACATGTAGGCAACTCCTATGCATTGTCCTCTGTAAGTGGATACTAAAACAAACAAAAGATTTCTGGTTCCATATTTTGCTTTGGCCTTGTACTTTTAACTTAGAGTGGATCCTTGAAACTATATATTTACTTGTTCTAGGATTCCACTTTTTGATATCTGATGGTAGTTGTCATATCAGATTTCACAGACATCCGTAGGTGCTTTTTAGTCTACCAACATTCGACAAATCCACTCTTTTTTTCTCTTCTAGTGTAGTGTAGCGGCAAGGTTTGATTTCTTACCCAATTTTCGGATTATCTTGAGGAGAGGGGTTATCTAATGTCCAAAAACAGTATTGGGTGTTGGAAAAAAACTCAGCAGACTTAGTGATGAGTATTTCTCTATTATATGCATTGGTAAACACTTTTCTTGATCTAAGAAGGTGATCTTCACCTATGATTATATATAATCATCTAGTATCTCATTTCATAGTATGCTGTTCTAAAGTTTGCTATACCGGTATCTCCTTGCACACCGCATTTCACAATTCCTACTTTGCCAAATATTTGCCTCGCCAACTGACCTGTTTGAGAGGCTTATATATATCCTTTCCCTGTTACGAGTAGTGTTTCTAATGCTTTAATTTCTTCTCCTCTTTAATTTCTTCTTCTCTTATGATTCAATAGCGAGCCAATTATGACAAAGTGGAGATCACATGGAAAATGAAAATGTGTTTATTAGGTTTTAAGTCCCTATTTATTTAACATATAAGTTAAGTCTACTTGTAACCCTCTGTGTTTTGGCTGCTGCAAGGTCCTGTTGGTTATTATTGAAAAATTCTCTAAACACTTTCAAGATAATGTCACGTTATAGATCAAGTTCAAAGAAACAATTTAGGGTATTTGCTCCTCACAATTCCCCGGATGACTTTCAATATTGAGACAGAATGCAAATGAGACTGCCATTAAGAAGCAAGCAAAGTAATAACTATATTACCATATATGATAAAAGGACTCGACTAAAACTCATGCAAGATACTTGGTTGGTCCTGCCGAAGCATAAACGAAGAATTTAAGGGAATACAGTTACTAAAATGGGTCATCTTATTCTTGATGGTTGGAGATCTGTAGGTTTCCAGTAAGTGCATTGCCAACTAGGTATGAGCAGCTTCAGGAACTAACATTAGGTCATTAGTTTCACTACTTTGGAGCTATAACGTTTCATACGTTTTTACTTTTTATTTTTTTAGGATACCTGAAATCATGGACCAACTTCTAGACAAAAGGAAAATGATCAGATGAACTATGAGAATTGTGATTTTGCTGAACTTTTGAGTTAAAATGTGACTTCAAATGATGAATGTGTGAATGGCTGAGGGATTCTGAAAGGCGTATTTAGTCCATGTGTTAACAGTCGGGTTTGAATTAGGATATATCTATGACTATAGTCTTGGTTGGATGGAAGTCTGGATGCATTGGTTTTTATAGCAAGCTTCATTGGACTGAAGTAAGATTACCTGAACTCAGGGCTAATTCTGAGTTTTAGCTTGTGTAGTTGCTTTGCTTATTTGTCTACACTTTTGCACATATGCCTAAGTTTACCATACAGGTGAACAACAGTTCCCTTTCTATTATTCTATATGATACTCTTTTATGATGGAGCACTCTTTTTTCCTTGGTATCTCTTCTGAAAATCTCACCTTTATTGTTCTGAACATATAGATAATATGTACCTTTCTTATTTAGACAGAGGACAATACAGTTATTGGTCATTTAGTAGTGAGATTTTAAAGGATGCTTTTTAAGTTGAAGTCCCAATTATGCAGAAGCTGAACTGCAACTGTGAGGAACTGGGAGAGCCTAATAGTATCTTTATGGAATCAGCCAGCCTAACAACTGCAGTGACATGTCTTTTGCCTGCTCAACTCTCTGAGGAAACTCTAAGCCCAGGGGTCCCTTCGATCGGTCGGGGATTTTAAATTAGATGATGACTCACTCCACTACTCATTGGGAGTGAGACAATGTTTGCGCCACATTGGCCGGCTTCTGTTGGATGGAACATGACCTGACCTAATTTCCAGGCCAGTTCCACATATTGAACCGTTTAATTGTTCGAACCGTCCAACTGTTAGTGATTCAACCGAGCCCGTTCGGTTCACTCATATGACGAGAATAAAATTTTCAAAATTGTGGTAAATGAAGATCGAACCAATTACCTATGGCAAAAAAAAAAAGAAAAAAAAAACAATGCCCTAGCCACTACAACATCTGACTTTCATTATTGGGTTATGTTAACATGTGTCATAAGAATACATGTTAATACATTGATAAATGTATATTTTACATGGGTGCTTCCATCAGCACATTTGTTAATGTACATTTCACTTAAAATATGTATAGATAAATGTAAAATGTGTATAAATAAATGTACTGGTGGGAGTACCCAAATAAAATACACATTTCTCCAATGTGTTAACATGTGTATTTCTCAATGTGTTAACATGTGTTCTTAGGACATGTTAATATAACCCTTCATTATTAAGTGTCGTGTTAAATGTTTCACCTTCTTTTAATCAATTATGTGCTGCCATATTTTGAGACATGCTTACATTTAGTATACATTAATTGACTAAATTTTTTTAATTTTTTGAGAAAATTTGAATTGTATCCCCATTTTATTTATCCATATTCAAGGTGCACCACATTCGATTACCATAATGTATGACACTTTCCACTTTTGACAAACACAGTCTCCAACTTAAAGTCAACTCCTTTGACTAAAACTTTTGGACAAAAATCTATCTTCATCTTCTTCCCCCTACCCCAACCCTGCACTACGCACCCCAACAGAAGCCCTCTCCCTCCGACACCAGGAGAAAGGGGGGGGAGGGGGGGAGGAGAGAGAGACTAGGAGGGGGGGGGGGGCACTGCCGCCGCACCGCTGCTACAACCACCACAGCGCCCCCTTCCCCACCCGTAGCGCCACGTGCCCCCACCTCTGCTCTCCCCTCCCCCCTTTGACCCGCTCTCTCTCAACAAGCTCTCGACGTCGCCGAGATCCCAGACCTTATAGAGCCCATTGATCCATCGGGAGTGGCAGAAGCTGGCGATGAGGTTGGAGTAGACGACGACGTCCGGGGCGCAATCGGAGCCGGCCATGAGGCCGATGAACGCGTACCCGGAGTCAAAGTCGCGGAGGTGGAAGGACGAGACGAGCGCGCCCATGGTAGTGGTGTAGCAACAGAGGCTCGGCGGGACGCCGGACTGTAGCATCTCACGGAAGAGACGGAGGGTCTCATCGAGGCGGTCGGAGCGGAGGTAGGACTTCATAAGGGAGTTCCAGTGGAAGGGATCAGTCGAGAGAGGGTCGGGATTGGGTTTAGGTTTAGGATTAGGGTTAGAGTTGGCTTTGGGTCATGGTTTGTATTGGGTCGGTCCGGGCCGGCCTACGGCCCGAGTCAACCGAAATTGATCCGGTTCGGGTCGGGCTCAACCCGAGAGGAGAGACGGGTCGGGTCGGCCGGGGCAGGTCAGAAAAAATCCAGATCCAGCCCGGTCCCATGACCCGGTCAGGGGAGGACCGGGCCGAACCGGTCTGGGTCCGGGCCGGTTCACGGTTGGGCTTGTCCGGCCCGGTTAAAATTTTTTTTTTTTACGTTTATATATATATATATATATATAATCTATATGATATAACTTATATATTACTAAGTTATTTTTGTATAATTTGAAATTTATAAGTTATTTGTTAGAAAGTTTTTTATATAAATTTAAGTATAACTTTTAAGTATAATTTTATTCAAAATTTATAAGTTATATGTTTAGTATAATTTGAAATTTATAAATTTATTTGTTAGATATTTTATTTAATTTCTTTATATCAATATTTATATAACTTTTAAGTATAAATTAAAATCTAAATATTTATAAGTTGATATTTTTTTAATTTTTTTGAATAACTTATAAAAATGTATAAATCTATTTTTTTGAATTTAAATATAAATTTATAACTTGAAATTTAAAGAAGTTATTTATATAGACATAAAGAAGTTAAATGTAAACAACTAACAACATTAAGTAAGAAAAAGCTGAATTTTTTTATTAATGAAAATAAAATTATAAATGTATTATAACATTAAGTAACAAAAAAAAGAAACTTGTAAATGATATTTTATTTGCATAAAGCTTGTAAAAAACGTACAGAGAAACGACATAGGATGTCAATGGCAAAAAAATAAAACCTAAGAAGAAAAATAACGAACAGAGAATGCCACGTTCCAGTCCCAAAATATCGAGAGACTAGCCACGTGGCAATGACCAGCAGCACAACTCCAATGGGCAACCCAGTTTAATGGACCCGTTAGAGTGCACTTAAGCTGTAAAACAAACACGATGGTCTACAATACATGTCACAGTCTAATTATAATCTCGTCCACAGAAAGTAAATACAATTCAATATGATAGACCAGTCAAGATAATAGATAAAAAGAAATAGTCCATCATCAAGTCAGCATAAGTAGTGTCTCGGGGAACAACCCGATAAAATAAGAAAAGAGAATAAGTCGATACATAAGTCTATGAGTCAAGATATGAAATAACTGAGAGCATAAATAATTGAGTATGTAACGGAATACTCGGAAGAAATTCTCTGGCATAACCTCGTCCTCTGGACCAAACTTGGGTCACAGGACCAGCGTAACGCTGTGAATCTGATGGCGCAAGTTTCGTTGCGAAATGACAAGCACACACGAAATTATGACGAGTGTCTGAACAGGACGATACGGGGCTTTTCGACGGATACGCATTGATTTGGTGTTCACGCACATCCGAATCAACTTTTACGAAATTTTACACGTCCGCATCGACGATACACGCATTTCGGTGTAATTCGCACACAACGAAATTGTCTCATTTAGCGGGACGCACCCAGTTTCGAAAATTTTTGGGTTTAGAAAGCCAAATTTTTGGTCAAATTCAACAGCGAATAAATTACAGCATACAACGAATTAAAATAAACTAATTAAAGAGATTAAATCTCGGTTATGTTGTCTAAATTACTGTTTAAGTAGAATTTAAAAATATTAACTAGGTTGGAAGAAAAATAGCCATGAACATGGGTGGTTGGGACAGTTTTCTAAACTACAAACTGGGTCTTTTTTTTGTTTTACGTCACGAATTGCAATCGACACAGGACACGATACACCGAACTAATTATACAGGGTTCAAGAGGGTCATGTGTTCTTCGCATAGGATTTAACAGATCGATATTTGGATTACTGTACAGGGAGATACAGGGACTAGAAGTAGCATACCTTGATGTGTGATGTTGCTCGAAATTTGGGCGGCTACTTTGAGGCTGCGTACGGCGGCGGTCCGGAGATCGTCGGAGGCTGTGGTTGGTCGGGGTGGTAGAGGAGATGATGGTGGTGAGGGTCGGTTAGGCTGGGGATTATTGTCACGACCCGCATCCGAAAAATCGGGCAGAGTCGTGGGTACGTCCAACCTACGCCGCATAATCGGCGGTAGAACGCTGTAAAGGTCCGTTCTAGGTCACAATATCTATAACTCACAAAACCTGTCAATATGACCTCTCCAAAAGGAGGGCAACCACGCAATATATATATGACTCAATCACAATAACTAGGGGAAGAGTAAAGCACGATAAGATATCACAAAGAAACAAGAACCAAAGATAGCAAGTACAATATCCAATATACAGTCCAAGACTAAAGTCTACAACATCTCACAATAACAAAATAATAAATACAGTCATCCAAAATATCAACTGGGAACAACCCAGGAAAATCCACCTAGCTAAATAGGGTGCTAACGGCGTCTCCTCGACGGGCTCCTCCTCAGTCTCCGGGTCACAACACTCCTCGACGCCCGGCCCATAAAATGTCGGGCAAAAATTCTCAGGATCCTCTGAAAAAAATATGCCCAGTCAGGACTGGAACGAAGTACATAACTCTGAAAGCAACTCCAAATACATGGTAAGGTGTATATGACTAGCAATAGAAAAATATACAAGATGCACAGAAAAATAAATACATGGTGGAGCAGATAAAGTAGCTGCAATGTAAAACTGGAGAACAATACAAGTAGTAGAGAAGTAACTGCATGTGAGAAAACAGGAATAGTAGCTAAGTGCCTTGAGCGCAAGTTCGTTATGTGATCGGCTTAGGTTGCACATGAATAATCTACGATAACTCCGTTATGCGTGAGTTGCATAACCGACATACATATGAATACTATTTGGCTTTGATCACATAACCAACTCCTACTCCCCTCTCCCACTAATACTCTTGGATCCAACCACGACACGCTACGTATATGATAAATAACTCGCGCACATGAAGGCGAGAGCACACGAAGCACATGATAGCACATGAGAATCAATACCCGAAGCACATGATAAAATACACATGATAAAGTACCCGCTGAACACGGTAAGGGGGATAGCATCTCATGACGGGATCCACTAGTACCAGCTCGTGAAACAATGTGTCAGAATCAAGTATTACAGTTCTAGAACAGGTGATATAAACGCTATCATGAAATGGAAACGATCAGAGGTAGGTACTCGCCTGACGTCCTGAGCAACTGATGAGGATCGAGATCCGGACTGGCGTCGCAAGAACCTATTGCGAAAAGCAAGATTAAACGGGGTTCTAAAGAGTTAAACTGATATAAAATAACTAAAAATAAGGTTATAGGTTTATTCTAGGTCGAACGGGTCAAACCGGTAAAATTTGGGTCAAAAAGTCAACCCGATGTCCAAAAAGTCAACTCTAGGTCAAAACTAGGTCAAATGTTGACTTTTACGGTCAACGGGGACAATTATGGTCAACGCTAGGTCAAACTAGGGTGTCCCTAAAATTCTAGGTCAAAACTAGCTCATTAAGCTAGTAAACCTTCAAACTCGCCTCCTCGAGATACCGGGATACCCTCGGTATCCAATATCTCAACCTAGGCTACGCACCCCGCCTAAACCCGCTAAAACCTATGCTAGCACGCGTAAATATATACACATATACATAAAAACCTAACTCTAAACTCAAACCTAGGCAATTGCTCAAAAACTCCGCTCCGATACTCAATACCTTGGGTATCTCAAGGTATTGAGATATCCACCCATCTCTCACTAACACTACTAACTAGCTATCTAACTATGCTTATACATATATACCTAGCTATATATCTAGGCTACTATATATATAAACACACACATATATATATATACCTACATATCTATATGTATATATATCCGCATATACACATATATATATAACCATACCCATACCTCATATATATATATATATATATATATATATATATATATATATATATATATATATATATAAAACTATACTAAACTATCTATCTATCTATCTATCTATCTATACATACATATATAGATCCCTCTCTCCCCCTCGCTACCTGCTGCTACTGCTAGCCAGTGCTACGCGGCGCTGCGCCACGCCAAGCTGTTGCTGTTGCTGCTGCTACAGTGCGCTGTTGCTGCTGCGCTTCGCTGCCTCGCCTGCTGCAGCGCGCTAACCACTGCTCACTGCCCACCCCTCTCGACACACCACACACACACACACACACACACATATATATACACACACACACACGAACATATAGACATATATATATACACACACAACCATATATATATATATATATATATATATATATATATATATATATATATATATATACACTTACACACTTATGTATATATAAGTACACACACACACACATATAATCACACATACATATCTATATATATATAAACACACTATACATATATATACACATACTCATATATATATATATATATATATATATATATACACACTCACTCATATATATATAGATACACTTACACAAACACATATACACACTCATATAAACACACACACACACACACACACACACACACACACACACATATATATATATATATATATATATATATATATATATATATATATATATATATATATATATATATATAAACTCATTTACATATATATAAACACACTTATATATAGACACACACACACACACACACACACACACATATATATATATATATATATATATATATATATATATATATATATATATATATAGACACACACAAACACAACAACCACATACAACACCAACGCACGTCCAACGACCCCTATACCTAAAAATAACTATAAATATATAAAATATAATCCAAGAACTCTAGCACACACTCCCCGAAGCTAACCCAACGCGCGCACGAGCCCGAAACCAAGAAACTAAGTCGAAATGGCTGTTCGGTCATTTCGACGAACACGTGGTGTGTGGTTCGCAAAACCTCGTGAAACGCACACCAAACCTACTCGGAATCGGCCCAAAATTTACCCACGGGTTCTAATCGATGTCTAGATCATAGAAAAATGCTAACTCTTCGATTCTAGGTCCGTGGCAAAAATGCGCACGCACATAGAACCTACGACGACGAAAACTCTCAAATCGTCCGAAACGCCCATTTTTCCGTGACACAACTTCACGTGTCCGAACGGAGACACGTACTTACCCTCAAGACACCCAAGCACGTCTACCTAGGTCCGTCTAACCTAGGGCATCACCCAAAATTGGACCAATCTCGGATTTCACCCAAATTTGACATAAAACATAATGTCAATGTCTCCAAACACAACCAAACAAGTTCTAACTTTCTCCCACGGGTAGCCTTAAGGTCTAGGAAGGTTCTAAACCACTAATTACACTATATAATAGCAACCACTAAGAGAAAAGTTAGGGTTTATCTCTTGGGAGTTGGAATCCCAAGGCCAAAGTCTCCAAAACCCTTGAAATCACCACCATCAAGCCTCCAAGCCTCCACACTAAGTCTAGGCTCTACACACCTAGGTTAGGGAAAAGTATAGGGTTAGGGTTAACATCTATGAAAGAAATGGAAGAAGGAAGAGAAGAAATGAAGAAACACTTACTTGAAGCTTGAAGTTGGAAGAAGGAAGAAGAAGAAGAAAATAGTGGAGAAGAAGAAGAAGAAGAAGAAGAAGAAGAAATGAAGAAATGAAGAGGGGGCTGCTGTCCATATCTGAGTAGGGTCGGCCAAGTGTTTAGAAGTAGGTTTACATGAATCCAAATGACTAAAAAGCCCTCTCCTTTAGTCATGCTAATTGGGATTTGGATTTGGGGTTCCAAAAGCACTCAAATTAACTCCTAATCACTCCAACTAACTTATTAAAAATATAATAATTATTATAAATCCAAAAATAAGCCTCACAAGGGTGTTGGTTGGGTCGGACATGGGTCCACTAGGGTCTGAAATGGGTCCAGACTAGCCAAAACCCTAAAACAACCAAACAAAAATATAATACAACCATCAATTAAATATAAATATAAATATTTATAAATAATACACAATTTACCAAATAAAAATAAAAAATAACCCTGTTTTCTAGAATCGGGCAGTGACAATTATATAGGGTGGAGGTGGGGCGGTTACAGGGAGCTGAAGTGGAGGGGTTGGGTGGTTTTGGGAAGGGGCAGCGGAGGGGGCGGTCGGTTACAGGGGCTTGGGGTGGAGCACTATAGCAGCGGGTTTGGGTCTCGGGTTAGCGGTTTATCGGGTAGGGTATGGATCTGAATCCAGTTTGGTTGGTCTAGTTAGCTTGGTTCGGTTTTTAGTTTGGGTTGGTTTGGGTTGGTTTGGGTTGGATTGATTTATTTAAAATAATACATATATGGCCATTAAAAATAGTTTTGGGCCCCAATAAATTTCAAAAAAATACACAATATTCTATTATTAATTATACACCCAAAAATATAATTTTTGCACTATTTTAATAATTAATTTAATACACAAAAATATAAATCCATGAAGAATATTTATTATAATTAGCTAAAAATTACAAAACTCCCAAAATCTCAAGAATTTATAATTTCAATAATTAAAATTCTAAAATTAAATTCTAAAAATCTGAGTGTTTACAATCTACCCACCTTAAAATAATTGCGTCCTCGCAATTAAGAAAATGAAACTTAACCGGTCAAGAAAAGTTTGCTCCAGAAGAGATGACGGGGTTGCAAGACATGTTTGTTGAAGCACGACACAAAGAATAAGGAACCATGAACAAGGAGAAATCGAGAGGAAGGGTGAGATTTTGTTCAAGCAGAACACGTAGGGAATAAATAAGAACTTTTTTCTAGGCAATGAGAGATAAGTAACTCAAGAGTAAAGGAGCCTGGTTAGAACGAAGATCAACTACAGCTTATGAAAACTTGGGTACCACTGACATATTACTAATCTAGACTAACAAGTTCATGCTAACATAATACTAGGTATAGGCTAGGGAATGGAACTAATAGGCACATGCTAAAGTATTACTAGGAATATTCGCTATTATAGCTAGCTATGATAAAACTAAATCTTACTCATATTCACTACTCCTCGAGTCTGTGCTTCCTCCACTGTCATCGCAAAAGCCTGTCCACGTTCCTGTGATGGTGCCCTCTACTGTTGCTGGGCATGCTGGAAGAGTGTTGCATGTGGTGCCAAGGGTGGCCTCGGCTGATATCCTCCCGGTGTTGGTAAAGATTGTCGATTAACCATCGGTGCTCGTCGGTAAACCATCGGTGTTTCTTCTCGATGCTCCGTGCAATTTCTGGCTGAATGTTGGCTGGATCCGCAAATCAAGTACAATCCCAATCTGCGTCGGCAATCCTTGGCGAGATGGCCTACCTTGCCACAATAATGACAATTAGGGAGTCCTGGTGCTGGTAGGGCTGGTCGATGAATCATTAGTGCTCTCTCTCTCGACGCTCAGGGCAATCCCTGGCTAAATGCTGGCTGGATCCGCAAGCTAAACATAATTTCAATTTAAGTCTACACTCCCTCCCAATATGGCCTACCTTGCCACAGTAGTAACAAGTGGGAAGGACTAGTGCTAGTGGTGTAAATGCTCTCTGTGGTGGATTCATCTGTGGTTGCTTTGCAGCTCCTCCCTGCTGCGCTCGGTCTAGTGCTAGTGCATGCGGTCGCTTCTGGCTGGACTCTCTCCTGATAATGCACTCCATGCGTTAGGCTGTAGCAATGACGTCCATATAAGAAGTAGTTGCAACTGAGCTGATTAATCTATTTAGCTCAAAGCTAAGTCCGTCAATGAACTTCTCTACCGGGCATTGCTGGGCCTTTTGATGAACCTGTTGTTGTGCTTGTATCATTGTGTAGAACATTTGGAACATCTGCTGACCATCCATCGGTTGTCCTGGTGGAAAAACAGGCATCGGTTGAGTAAACTGCGGCGGTGGTGGAATGTCGTCTCGCTGGAACCTCGAGGTATGCTGATCTGCTTGATTACTTTATTTAGTGGATGGATCTCCATCCAATGGTGTCACTCCATCATCGTAGGTGACCACAACACCTTGTGGTGTACCTACGAAAGTCTTATCGCCGACTCGTGGATCCATTACTCTGCATTCAAAGTAAACTATGAGAGGAGCACAGAGGAATCAAATCAGGATGCAAGTCAAAAATTATTTTAAAGTCGATATAGAGGTCAAGAACATATCAACAAATGGATGAGATCCTATAATTCATCATATCCTAATTGCAGGCTTGCTCGGTTCCTTAGTTGAAACCAAAACAATATAGTCGTAGACCTGCATGGGCCACCACAAAAATCATGTCACGTCCCAGTCCCAAAATATTGAGGGACTAGCCACGTGGCAATGGCCAACAGCACAACTCCAATGGACAACCCAATTTAATGGACCAGTTAGAGTGCACTTAAGCTGTAAAACAAACACAATGGTCTACGATACATGTCACAGTCTAATTATAATCTCATCTACAGAAAGTAAACATAATTCAATATGATAGACCAGTCAAGATAATAGATAAAAAGAAATAGTCCATCATCAAGTCTACATAAGTAGTATCTCGGGGAATAACCCGATAAAATAAGAAAAGAGAATAAGTCAATACATAACTCCATGAGTCAAGATATGAAATAACCGAGAGCATGAACCATGTCATAGTGACTAATTTTATGATATTATATATTTAGGCTCTTAGGATCGCACGAGCGTGGATTCGAGAGCAGGTTCTTTGTATTATCAGCTTGGAGTTCCAGGCAAGTGTATATTGCCATACTTGTAGTAAATTATTTTATATTATTCTTTTGATCTATTCTGAGTTATATCTATTCAACCTAGGACCGTGTGACATTACTTAACGTCCGAATAATATTCGGGTGTCAACACCGTACGCGGAGTTGTGTAACGTCACCTAGAGATTGATATCGCGACCCTATACATTTTCGTGCTTGCATTCTCAAGTACGTCATACCATAGGACACTTGACACTATTTATGTGACAGAATCTTCCTGAGTCATTCATGGTGATTCTGTATAGGCTACAAGATTCGTGACATAGACTTTATATATATGCATAGCTACCATATGACTTGTTGCATTAGATATGATCTTGCGTGTTATGGACATGAGACGTCGTGGACATGAGACGTGTGATTACATAGGGTGGGGAGAGACACACAGGCTACATGATAATTTTTATATATATAATTATTATTGTGAGGCCGTAGACTCTACATCAGAGCTAGGCACATTACGTGATATTACTGCTACCGGCTCCCCGACACAGAGCTTGTAGTGGTCTCAGCCTGAGTACTAGTGATGCTCTCACTTGCATATCACATAGCTGGTTACATAGTTTGCCCTATTGTTATATTTTTATATACTATATTTATTTTGGCATGTTGTTTCTTGTACTTTGTTACGTCCCTCTGAGGACCTGGTCCTTTGCCAGTTTTGCAGCATAGACCGTTATGGAGCCTGCCTGGAGTTGCTGATGTGTGTTGCTTTGTCTTGCAGGAATTGGTGCTAGGTACTTATATCTTTTCTTCCGGAGTCATGGTTATTATTCATATTGTTTATTCATCTGCTGATATACCCTAGTTTTATAGACCCATATTCCTTTCTCGAGTCTATTCGAGCTTATGTGTTACTGGCGGCCGACTTTAGCACATGTAGCTCATTCATGTATATTCTGATCATTGTGGATTGAGGCATAGATATTTATATTTACTTGCTTATATAGATAGTGACCATTTTAATACAACTTATACGTATTCGAGTCGGACCAGAGTCTGGTCGAATGCGTAGTTGGCATGTTACGTATTTCTAGTCCTACGTATTTTGGGACTGGGGCGTGACAAGTACAGCGAGTCATAATGATATCTATGTATATGCAAGTCTTATGTCACGAATCCTGTAAGCCTATACAGAATCACCATGAATAACTCAGAAAAGATTCTATCACATGAATAGTGTCAAGTGTCCTATGGTATGACGTACTTGGTAAAGCAAGCACGCAAAAAAATATAGGATCGTGGTATCAACTCTTTAAGTGACGTTACACGACTCCGCGTACGGCGTCGACACCCGAATCTTATTCGGACGCTAAGCAACGTCTCACGGTCCTAGGTTGAACAGGTACATCACAAAAGTATGTGGAAAGAATACAAGCAAATAATAGCACAGGATCTTCTGCAAGTTGGCAATGTACACTTGCCTATGTTCTGAGCTCCGTGAGTTGCTCCGATATAAGTGGATTCTCCAGGTACGCATCTGGAGGCTGAAATAAACATTACCATTGATATCAGAATACTTGAAATAGCTATGATTGACTACCCATAAGTCCAATTTGGACACAGGAGCAGAATTGACAGTTTCTGGTCAAAGCGGGATCCACATGTGGCCCACTTCGCACCAAAAAAATTGCCAAAGACAAAGTTCTCCAAATTTATCAAACTTGGTGTGTACGAGTCCATAACGATGATACGAACCCAACGGAATATCCAGAACTGGATTTCGATGAGTCTGACACGAAATTGCCCGTCAAATGGAACCGTACGGCCCACAAAATAGTGTTTCGTCAACGTTCTCAGAATCGAACCAAACTTAGGTCACAGGACCAGCGTAACGCTGTGAATCCGATAGCTCAAGTTTCGTTACGAAACGACAAGTACACACGAAATTATGAAGAGTGTCAGAACAGACCGATAAAGAATTTTTTGACGGATACGTATTGATTTCGGTGTGCACGCAGATCCGAATCAACTTCCGTAAAATCTCACACGTTAGCGTTGACGATACGCGTCTTTCGGTGTAATTTGCACATGACGAAGTTGTCTCGTTAAGCGGGACGCACCCAGTTTCGAGAAATTTCGGGTTTAGAAAACCAAGTTTTTGGTCAAATTCAACAGCGAATAAATCACAGCATACAATGAATTAAAATAAACTAATTAAAGAGATTAAATTTCGGTTATGTTGTCTAAATTACTGTTTAAGTAAAATTTAAAAATATTAACTAGGTTGGAAGAAAACTGCTATGAACATGGGTGGTTGGGACAGTTTTCTGAACTACAAACTGGGTCATTTTTTTATGTTTTACGTCACGAATTACGACCGACACAGGACACGATACATCGAACTAATTATACAGAGTTCAAGAGGGTCACGTGGTCTTCGCATAGGATTTAACAGATCAATATTTGGATTACTGTGCAGGAAGATACATGGGCTAGAGTATCATACCTTGTTGTGTGTTGTTGCTCGAAATTTGGGCGGCTACTTTGCGACGGCGGTCCGGCGATCGTCGGAGACTGTGGTTGGTCGGGGTGGTAGAGGAGATGATGGTGGTGAGGGTCGGCTAGGCTGAAAATTATATAGGGTGGAGGTGGGATGGTTACATGGAGCTGATGTGGAGGGGTTGGGCGGTTTCGGGAAGGGAAGCGGAGGGGGCGGTCGGTTACAGGGACTTGGGAGTGGAGCACTGTAGCAACGGGTTCGGTTCTCGGGTTAGCGGTTTATCGGGTAGGGTATGGGTCCGAATCCAGTTTGGTTGGTCTAGTTAGCTTGGTTCGATTTTTAGTTTGGGTTTGTTTGGGTTTGGTTGGTTTATTTAAAACAATACATATATGGCCATTAAAAATAGTTTTGGGCCCCAATAAATTCCAGAAAAATTAAACAATATTATATTATTAATTATACACCCAAAAATATAGCTTTTGTACTATTTTAATAATTAATTTAATACACAAAAATATAAATTCATGAAGAACATTTATTATAATTAGCTAAAAATTACAGAAAAATCTTCTAAAATCTCAAAAATTCATAATTCCAATAATTAAAATTCTAAAAATCTGGGTGTTTACAGCGAAAGCGATGCTGATTTGGAAGTTTGATTCCTTTAAAGGGGTCACAATCTCTATTTTATTAATGAAGTAAAGACAGAGTCTGGCATTTTTTTTCTTTTTAACTTTTCATTTGTTGATCCCAAAAAAAATGTCTTATCCGTGCAACTAGGATTTTTTTTTATATATTGAATCACTTAGATTATTCTTATCTATACTAACTAGAAGGACTATCTTGTCCCTCATCCCATGCTTGTCTTTTTTTTCTACCATTCTTTTTCACATGAATTTTCATTTTTTAAATATTTTTATAGCTCTAAATTTTTTTATTCTTTGGAATTGAACTAATATTTAATAGACGAACAATAAAAATAAACTTTTAATCATGAATATATTTGTATTCATCAACTTTGAATAAAGGCTTGATTTTAACTTGATACCCTCAACTATTCAAGTTTTTCAACTTGATATTCTAAACTTTAATATCATTTAAATTACTACGCTCAACTATTGAAATTTTTTAAGTTGATATCCTCCGTTAGTCAGATGTTAATTTTTTTGTTTCAAGAAATATAAATAATTTTTTTTTACCAATTTACCAAATTATCCCCTCCATGCTGCCGTCGTCGCTCTCCGTTGTCGCCGCCGCTACCACCGTCACTGTGTTGCTGTCCTCTATCGTTGTTGCTGCCGCCGTTGTCGTTGTCACCGTTTGTCGTTGTCGCTGCAGCTGTTGAGGAGAGGGGAGAGATAATGGAAATATTTTTGTTATTTAGAATTTTTCGTTAACACTGTTATGATATAATTAAATTGTACAATTATGATTGAGGAATTAAATTGTCTAATATTATACGTTAGGGTACTAAGTTAAATTTTTTGAATAATTGAGAATATCAAGTTAAAATTTAGTCTTATAATAATTTACATACATTTAAATACAAACGAAATGGCAGATCAAACAATATTTCAACATGTCACGACCCGCACCCGGAAATTCGGGCACGAGTGCGTGGGTACGTCCAGCCTACGCCGCAGAATCGGCGGTAGTACGCTGTCTAGGTCAAATCCAGATTTACTAACTAGCTCATTCACAAATAACATAGGCAAGATAATAATGAGAAATGAAACTTAAGATTGCAACTGAAATAAATGTGACAACAGATTCAAATATTTTAGTACAGGAATCAGAATGAAATCGGGGACAAACTCGATTGCTAAGATAAAAAGCAAAACTAAGATAGCTACTGCTAACTACTCAGCAGGAGTAGCTTCCTGTGCGGGAACTGGCTCTGCAACTGTATCACCTGCTGCCTCATAGGGGCCATAATAGGTGGGGACAAGGTTCTCATCATCGCCTAAACAACAGATCCAGTCAGGAAAGGAGCAAAGTACACAGTGCACAACAAGATTAAACTAAATATTTTATGACAATTAAATATTGGATATCATGTTGAGAAACAGCATTAACAGAACATTATTATCTCAGAGTTAGCTGTAAACAGGAATATGAGAAACAGAAATAAATGAAACAGGAAATGAAACTACAATAGCCAGCAAGAAATATAACATGACCAGAACTATCTGTGTGAACTTGTGTTTGTTTTTAGAATACATAGTTGGCATGTAGGGGTTTATAAGGCTAATCCGGCCGTCATAAACGGCTATTAGACAATATAATCGAGATCCGGCTGATGGACAGTCGTGTACCAACAGCTATTAGACAATCCAGGGGAAAGGGTAAACTACATGCCTCCTTAGTATTCTCCCACCCGACACGAAAATAAGACATGAACTCCAGTATTCAAGACATGAAAATCCAGTGTTCTAACACTACGTGTAATCATCCAATGATGCTAGTAGAGCAAGAAATTAATTATCACACTATAAAGAATAAACTTGAAGTGCAGGTACTTGCCTGTTGTTTGGATCTGATTAAATTGGTTCTTAGGGGAAAAGTCCAGAGATGAGTCCAAAAGCTGAAATAGACATTACCATCATGTTCAGAAGATGTCAAATAGCTAGAAACGCCTATCCTTGGGTCCAATTTGGAGGCAAGGGCAAAAACGGCAGTTTCGGGTCAAAACGGGGTCCGCCGGTGGGCCCGCTTTGCACCAAAAAACGCGTCTGGGTCAAAGGTCTCCAAATTTACCAAACTTAGTGTCAACAGGTCAGGAACGCTGATACGAACCCAACGGAACTTCCAGATTTGGATTCCGCTGAGCCGAACACAAAATCGCCCGTCGAGCGGGGCCTGTGGGGCCCACGACACGCGATTTCGTCAACGTTCTCATAATCGAACCAAACTTGACCCACAGGACCAGCGTATCGCTACGAGTCCGATGGCGCAAGTTTCGTCTTGATCCGACGTGTGTGCACGAAATTAGGATGAATTACAGAAAAGCCGGATACGGGGCGATGTCCGCGGATACACGTTGATTCCGGTGTGCACGCACACCCGAATCGGCTTCCGCGAAATCTCACACGTCCGTATCGACGGTGCGCACGTATCTGTGAAGACCGCACGCAACCAAGTCGTCCCGTTTGGCGGGACGTACTCAGTTCCGGGGTGAAACAGGGTCTGGTTTTTCCTGTTTTTGGATCGCGGTGTGCGATCACCACAAGACGCGATGTCCCGAACAGTTTATCCGGACACCGAGAGGGTCATACAGGCTTCACAACGCAATTTGCGGAATTGGAAACAGAGCTACGAGGCGAAAGTTACACGCACCTGAAGGGGACCCGGGAATCAGGGTCGAGCCGTGTCCGACTCGTGTCGGACACGCGAAGAAGAATTAGGGCTAGGGTTAGGGTTTCGACGCTGTGGCGGCCGTAGGCGGCGGAGGCCGGCCGGAGACTCGCCGGAGGGGGCCGGGGAAGGTTCGTCGGGCGCTGGGGCTGCGGCTGGTGGTCGGCGGCGCGCCGGGGACAGCTCAGGGCTGCGCTGCGGCTGCTGTGGCTGTCTCCGCTGCTGCGGTTGGCGTCGGGGACGGCGGAGCGGGGTCGGCGAGGGAGCTGCGGTGGCGTGGCGAGGGCGGAGCGGCGGTTCGAGGTCGGGGTGGCGCAGTGGCGAGGGCGGCGGCGTGCGGTGGCTAGAGGCGACGGTGGGGGAAAAACGAAAGAGGAGGAGCGGGGGATTTATAGGGCTGGCCGGCGGTTGGGGGCCGAGGGGGGCGGCGCCGAAGGCGGAGAAAATGGGGGTCGTGGCCGCGGGGTGCGGGCGAGGGGGCCGGCGGAGGCGCCGCGTGGCCGGGCGGGTCTGCGGCTGACCGCGTCTCGCGGGGGCGGGGCTGGTCGTGGGTGACCGGGTCGGGGGTTGCGGGCGGGTCGGGTTGGCTGACCCGACCCGACCCGATAGGGCGGGGGACTGGGCTGGGCTGGGCTTCGGCCCACTGGGCCGGGCCGGCCCAGAAACAAAAATAAATAAATAAATAATAAATAATAATAATAATAATAATAATAGTAAATTAAATAATTATTTAAAATTAGTTTTTAGGCATTTAAAAATAGGTCTGAGGCCCAGAAAAATCCAGAAAAATTACCCTAAGTCCAGTTTTTCATTTTACACCCAAAAATATTATTTTCATAATATTTTAATGTTGTTTATTATCAATTAAAATCATGTAATAATTCAAAACCCTGATTTTAATTTCAGAAAATTCCCAAAAAATTCCAGAAAATTGTGAAAAATCCTAATTTTAATATTTTGAAAAATCAGGGGCTTACAATCTACCCAACTTATAAAATTTCGTCCTCGAAATTTAAATTATGGCAGGGTTCTCTCTGTCCAATCTCACTTGATTACAGTCTAACGGGTTTCTCTCAGGTGAACATTGCGGTCGCTACCCAACTTAGAATTTTACCCATATCCTCTAAGACTGTACAACTAGTAAAGCTAGGTCCCAACTTAATAAATCATGGTATTGAATCTTAAGTCTGCAACACAAAACACAGCACATAGGGTCTTGTCTTAGTCATAAAGGGTTATCATCAATTCGTCCGGTCTGAGGGGTATGTCTAGCACTACAAATCAACTTATACCAACCACAGGTCTTTGTCTTTCCAAAATGAGGAAAGACGAGAATCAATAATAAAGAGTTTAAGGGCGAGGTGGTAGAACAGAGGTATAGGGATCAAGGCGTTTTTCAGGAATTCTAATGGGAATTGTCAGGCGGTTAAGGATCGAGGTTCTATTCTGGTAATGCTGAAACGATATGCTCGGACGTATTTAGGGGGCAAGTAGACTAGTCGACTATACCTCAATCCACATAAGTAGTCATGCGAAGTGCGAATCAAAATGCACTAAGGTTGATCAGACCGTAGTACACTGATTCTGAGTAGACACTTGTATTAGTGGGGTTGATCAGGCCTCAATAATACATGTGTCATGAACAAGCCCGATAAAGGGTAAGCTTGCAAAACTAGGCTATAAAATAGCAGCATAAGTCAAGTTCAGCAAAATTAAGTGCGCTAGATGATGATGAAAAGGAGGTGCAAATTATTGAAGTTCACAAAATGACACAAAATAAGCACAATAGCAAAATCCTCTAAAACAGTTATCAAATTAAAAGCATACCAGGTATTTAGCAAGTTCAAAATTACTAGGTTGGGGCTGAGGTCACGAACCAATAGGCACGAAAACAATACTAGAAAAGATATCTACGAATCACTTACGCGCATTAGCTGCTTCCAGAGTTTGCGCGTTCTCCACGGTCATTACGTAAGCCTGTCCGCGTCCTTGAGCAGCGGGACAGTCCCTCACTTGATGTGCTGCTGAGCCACAAAGTAGACAAACACCTAGCCTCTTTCTGCAAACTTGCCAAGTATGGCCTGGTCTATGATAATAGTTACAAGCAGCAGCTTGTTGGTTCTGTCCCTGGGCCTGGTGTTGGGGTGCTGGAGCTCGAGGGAGAGGACGCTGAGCTTGTTGCGGGGCCCTCTGTTGTTGTTGTTGTTGAAAAGGGCGTTTGTTGGGTCCCGCATTTTCGGTATCTCTTTCTCGCTTTAGCTTATGTCCCATGTCTCTCTCAACGCCTTGTGCCACGCTCAAGATTTTCTCGTAGGTGCGAGCTCGGCTGGTGGTGACAGCAAGGCGAATATCCGGAGATAGCCCCTTCTTGAATCTACGGGCTCTGTCCTCCGGGGTACAAACCATGTACTCCGCAAAGTGGCTTAACCTGCTAAATTCAGCAGTATACTCATCTACAGATAGGTTACCTTGTTCCAGTCTCTCGAATTGACTTTCGAGAGCTTCCCGAGCCACTTCGGGGTAGAATTTTTCCTTGAACAGTCTCTTGAAGTCCTCCCAGGTGAGGTCAGGAGCAGATAGTTGAGGTTCGTCTCTAAACCAGGTCCGAGCTATATCGAACAGTTGCAGGCTTGCAGACTCCACTTTAAGATCATCAGGAACCCGAGCAGTCTTCAGGAGTCTCTCGACGTTCTTTATCCACTCATCGGCATAGAGAATGCCCTCAGTTCCGTAGAATTCCAAGGGTCTGAGGTTTTTGAAGTCTTTGGCACTCCCTGGCCTCTTGAGTGGCGACTCCTGGGACTTAATAGCTTCTGAGAGGCTGGTCCGCAGAAGTGCAGTCTGTTCTTTCTGGGATTCTACTAGTCCCTGGAACACTCCGAGTAGCTGTGCCCCATCCAGAGTAACTGCCGGAACAGATGGAGGCGGCGGGAGTGCAAGAGTTTCGGGCACATTCTGCTCAGCTGGTTCTGATGTGCCTCCTACTGTGTTCCTTGTCTGGACCATTCTGAAAGATGAAGGGATAGGGAGTTCAGAATAGATTACTTGGAAATCAAGGGCGATAGGAAAAATTGATCAGAAGTGATATTAAGAATTGAAATCAGGACCCTATACTGTGAATGAGCTTTTCCTAGAATCCTCAATCTTATTGCAGGCCTGTTCGGTCCCTAAGTTGAAACCGAACAATTTAGTCGTTTGACCTGCATGGGCCACCATAAAAACGTGTCACGACCCGCACCCGAAAATTCGGGCACGAGTGCGTGGGTACGTCCAGCCTACGCCGCAGAATCGGCGGTAGTACGCTGTCTAGGTCAAATCCAGATTTACTAACTAGCTCATTCACAAATAACATAGGCAAGATAATAATGAGAAATGAAACTTAAGATTGCAACTGAAATAAATGTGACAACAGATTCAAATATTTTAGTACAGGAATCAGAATAAAATCGGGGACAAACCCGATTGCTAAGATAAAGAGCAAAACTAAGATAGCTACTACTAACTACTCAGCAGGAGTAGCTTCCTGTGCAGGAACTGGCTCTGCAACTGTATCACCTGCTGCCTCATAGGGGCCATAATAGGTGGGGGCAAGGTTCTCATCATCGCCTAAACAACAGATCCAGTCAGGAAAGGAGCAAAGTACACAGTGCACAACAAGATTAAACTAAATATTTTATGACAATTAAATATTGGATATCATGTTAAGAAACAGCATTAACAGAACATTATTATCTCAGAGTTAGCTGTAAACAGAAATATGAGAAACAGAAATAAATGAAACAGGAAATGAAACTACAATAGCCAGCAAGAAATATAACATGACCAGAACTATCTGTGTGAACTTGTGTTTATTTTTAGAATACATAGTTGGCATGTAGGGGTTTATAAGGCTAATCCGGCCGTCATAAACGGCTATTAGACAATATAATCGAGATCCGGCTGATGGACAGTCGTGTACCAACAGCTATTAGATAATCCAGGGGAAAGGGTAAACTACATGCCTCCTTAGTATTCTCCCACCCGACACGAAAACAAGACATGAACTCCAGTATTCAAGACATGAAAATCCAGTGTTCTAACACTACGTGTAATCATCCAATGATGCTAGTAGAGCAAGGAATTAATTATCACACTATAAAGAATAAACTTGAAGTGCAGGTACTTGCCTGTTGTTTGGACTGATTAAATTGGTTCTTGGGGGAAAAGTCCAGAGATGAGTCCAAAAGCTGAAATAGACATTACCATCATGCTCAGAAGATGTCAAATAGCTAGAAACGCCTGTCCTTGGGTCCAATTTGGAGGCAAGGACAAAAACGACAGTTTCGGGTCAAAACGGGGTCCGCCGGTGGGCCCGCTTTGCACCGAAAAACGCGTCTGGGTCAAAGGTCTCCAAATTCACCAAACTTAGTGTCAACAGGTCAGGAACGCTGATACAAACCCAACGGAACTTCCAGATTTGGATTCCGCTGAGCCGAACACAAAATCGCCCGTCGAGCGGGGCCTATGGGGCCCACGACACGCGATTTCGTCAACGTTCTCATAATCGAACCAAACTTGACCCACAGGACCAGCGTATCGCTACGAGTCCGATGGCGCAAGTTTCGTCTTGATCCGACGTGTGTGCACGAAATTAGGGTGAATTGCAGAAAAGCCGGATACGGGACGATGTCCGCGGATACGCGTTGATTCCGGTGTGCACGCACACCCGAATCGGCTTCCGCGAAATCTCACACGTCCGTATCTACGGTGCGCACGTATCTGTGAAGACCGCACGCGACCAAGTCGTCCCGTTTGGCGGAACGTACTCAGTTCCGGGGTAAAACAGGGTCTGATTTTTTCTGTTTTTGGATCGCGGTGTGCGATCACCACAGGACGCGATGTCCCGAACAGTTTGTCCGGACACCGAGAGGGTCATACAGGCTTCACAACGCAATTTGCGGAATTGGAAACAGAGCTATGAGGCGAAAGTTACACGCACCTGAAGGGGACCCGGGAATCAGGGTCGAGCCGTGTCCGACTCGTGTCGGACACGCGAAGAAGAATTAGGGCTAGGGTTAGGGTTTCGACGCTGTGGCGGCCGTAGGCGGCGGAGGCCGGCCGGAGACGCGCCGGAGGAGGCCGGGGAAGGTTCGTCGGGCGCTGGGGCTGCGGCTGGTGGTCGGCGGCGCGCCGGGGACAGCTCAGGGTGGCGCTGCGGCTGCTGTGGCTGTCTCCGCTGCTGCGGTTGGCGTCGGGGACGGCGGAGCGGGGTCGGCGAGGGAGCTGCGGTGGCGTGGCGAGGGCGGAGCGGCGGTTCGAGGTCGGGGTGGCGCAGTGGCGAGGGCGGCGGCGTGCGGTGGCTAGAGGCGACGGTAGGGGAAAAACGAAGGAGGAGGAGCGGGGGATTTATAGGGCTGGCCGGCGGTTGGGGGCCGAGGGGGGCGGCGCCGAAGGCAGAGAAAATGGGGGTCGTGGCCGCGGGGTGCGGGCGAGGGGGCCGGCGGAGGCGCCGCGTGGCCGGGCGGGTCTGCGGCTGACCGCGTCTCGCGGGGGCGGGGCTGGTCGTGGGTGACCGGGTCGGGGGTTGCGGGCGGGTCGGGTTGGCTGACCCGACCCGACCCGATAGGGCGGGGACTGGGCTGGGCTGGGCTTCGGCCCACTGGGCCGGCCCGGCCCAGAAACAAAAATAAATAAATAAATAATAAATAATAATAATAATAATAGTAAATTAAATAATTATTTAAAATTAGTTTTTAGGCATTTAAAAATAGGTCTGAGGCCCAGAAAAATCCAGAAAAATTACCCTAAGTCCAGTTTTTCATTTTACACCAAAAAATATTATTTTCATAATATTTTAATGTTGTTTATTATCAATTAAAAATCATGTAATAATTCAAAACCCTGATTTTAATTTCAGAAAATTCCCAGAAAATTCCAGAAAATTGTGAAAAATCCAAATTTTAATATTTTGAAAAATCAGGGGCTTACACAACATGTATCTTTAGATCTTCCATTATTTTACTTTATTCACCAATGATCTCAAAAATGTAAAACTCGTCAT